>JANKOD010000003.1:1540917-1569910 GCA_026284645.1 Erythroxylum acuminatum
AGATACGAGAATTGCCAGACCAACGACCTCCTCTGCCACGACGACCTCTAGATCCACCACGACCTCCTTGATTTGTACCCCTGTTTTGAGGATTGTAGCTTGCAAAGTTGACATTAGGTGATATGATAGGTACTTGAGTAGCAGCATTAAGTTGCTCCAAACGAGTTTCATGCATCATAAGAGAATATTGTGTTTCTTGAAGTGTGGACAGAGACATTGTGTGAGTAAGAAGAACAACTACAGGATCATACTCATGGCCTAAACCATTTAAGGCGCTGAGTATTAGCTCACTTTCAGGAACTTTGTGACCAGCAATGAGTAGAGCATCACCAATAGATTTGATTGTTTGCATATATTCACTTATTGACATGGATCCTTTTTTGATCGTTGAAAGTTGTTGTTTCAGTTGCAGGACACGTACCATTGATGTCTGAGCATAAAGCTTCTCAAGGATTTGCCAAACTTCAAGTGATGTTTGTGACTGGTTAACTAGTCCGATTACTTCTTCACCAATGGTGGAGAGTAACCAGCATAAGAGAAGCTGATCAGAACGACGCCATGCCTGATATTCTGGGTTTGTTTGAGGAGCTTGATCAACAGAAGACGCAGGTACATATTGTGAAGGTGGAGCAGCAGCTTCAGAGATAAAATGTTCAAGTTCAAGAGCTCGAATAGCAGCCAAGACCTGTGCACGCCAGTTGATAAAATTTTTCCTATCGAGTTTAATGGGAAGATTGAAATTTAAGGTTTTGGCAAGAGCTGGAAAATCAAGAGAAGATGCAGGAGTGTGAATTTGTTGAGATGTATTTGAAGGTTCATTTTGATTCGTAGAAGAAGAATAATTTGCAGTATCTGCCATTTAGACGTTTGTCTATAGCTCTGATACCATGAAGAAGAAAACGAAGAAGAAGATGAAACAAAAAGAAGGAGATGATTGTAATATCTGCTCATCTTATTTTCGTGTGAATAGTGTACTATATATACAGGTTTTGTAACAAAAGAATCTTTACAGCAAGGACAGTTGTTATAACAAAAATATCTGTTTTCTCGAAACTTCTGAATTGCAATCGTCTGCATGCTGTTGCACGGTAAATCCCTGAGGTGCTGCTTAAGTTGGGCTTCTCTCAACAACACTATCCTATAAGATTTATCTACATCCCAACTAACAAGAAAAAAGATTATACATGATCTATCCATATCCATGAAGATGTTCATTATCTTTAGATGATCCTCCCATGTGGTATTTATCTTTTAAAGTTGATGTTTATCCTTTGTGATCTTATATCCTACATCATCCAAGATCTCCCCATGATTTCTATCTGTTGATGATGAGTCATCTAAGCCAAAATAGCCATAACACACTAATCTGATCCAATGCTTACCCATGTCAAGTCCATTAGTCATGGTCTGTTCATTTGAGTATACACTAAGTCCTTAGTCCATCAAGAATCTAACCTTAGTCATGTCAGCTCATATAAGGTCTTAAACTCTACCAAAACTCACACCAAGCTTGATCTAACTTTCTAAGTTACCTTGGAGCTTTCGAATGTAGCTGTCATGCGTGTGATCTAACTAACCTTCCACCTAAGGCCTTTTTCCACCTAGTTGTAAAGTGCCTTTATATACTAAGAGATTAACAATGTGTTATATAACTAGTAATTGAGATAATTTTTACATAAGAAGAACAAAGTTTGGTTGTATTAAAATCGATCGTTGAAATAAAATTTGAATTAATGTTTGAATATTTAAATTTAATTAGATTTAATAATAATTTTAAATTAAATTAATAAATTGAAATATGTTTAATTAAATTCAAATTTTAGTTTTAAATTAGAAAGTTAAAGGTTAAAAGTCCAAGCCAAGAATAAAATAGAGATTGTCATTAATAGTATATGAAATTGTGCAATTGTTATCTAGAAAATATATTAAATGTCTATAACTTAGGTTTAGTAATTGGACTCAAAATTAATAGATTATGCCTAAATTGATAAAGTTTTTAGGTTAGTTAAGAACTTGAAGGTTAGCTTGAATTTTGATTCAATCGAACTTCTTCTCAAAATGATATTATTTTTATTTTTAAAATAGTATTATTTTGATATGTAAATTTAAAAAAATTAAGACTAAACTAATATTATTTTGAAAAATTAAATTAAATGATATCATTTTAGAGAGATCTGAATAAATTCAAGTTAGTCTTGAATTACCTATTAAAAGATTAATTTCAAAATAATATCATTTTAGAATAGTCCAAACGAATTTGAGCGATCCTTAACTACTTATTAAAGGATCAATTTGGACCGAACCAAAGTTGAATTATACTCGGTGCATTCCCATCCTTATTCTACATATGCATTCACACAAAAATATGGACATAACTCCAAATTAGGGTTAGTACTAGAGATGACAATTAGGTCTGGACTGTCGGGACCAAAAGTCAACATGTTAGCTAGATCTCGAATCCAACTTTTTTGTAAAAATCGAGCCTCGGGATAGGCTCCTTAGGGCCGACCCCACCCTTATAAACAAAATGATATCGATTTGTTAAAAATGACATCATTTTTGTATTTTTAATTAAAAAAATTTAAGAGTTGAGTTGAGCTTGGGCTAAGACCGGACCTCATATAGCCCAGTTGGGCTCGGGTCTGTTGCCTCAGGCTAAGCCCATTGCCATCCATAGTTAACACTAGGTTGAGTTGAGTCAAACCCGATATGACTAATCAAGTATAGGGCACACAACTGGATTCGAGTCCAATTTGAATCGGACGGTCCAAAGATCGAATAAGCCCAATGTGGCTCGATTTTTTATTTAAAATTTGAAAATCATTTTTCTTGAACTTTTTTGAGTTTTGAATCAGTCCAGATGGCCCGGCGAGCTTATTTAAAAGCCTACACTAAACGTCTTGCATTTCAAGAAACTTTCTTAATTAAGACGCAAAAACATGAAGTAAATAGAAGAAAGTAGAAATAGAATTCTTCAAACACAAACTTAACTAAATTAAATTAAAGAAGACGCCGTCGATATATAATCTCTTTGGACGGGCCAAAAGGACGACGACGGCAACGATGAACGGCGGCCCTTACGGTTTCAGTGCGTACCCATTAGCTAACTCATCTTGGTTTCTTCAATTACCAACACCAAGCACTTAAATTGTGTATTGAAAAATCCCATATCGATGAACATCCGGTTACACGAGTTCTAAAAAGATTGAACTTTTGGTGTTTTTCTTGTATGCAGACAATGCCCCGGTGACGAAGGTGTTTGTGATTGCTTCTTGTGTCTTCGCCTTCTTCTTCAGGATCAGAGGCATGTCTACCAAGCTTGGATTTTCTTATCAGGTTATGTCTGGCCCTGCATTTTTATTATTTCCTTGTGAATAATTGTATCTTTGGATTTATGGTTTAGTAAAGTTGGTTTCTTGGGACATGATCTCAAATGGGTCTTCTTGCAATTTCGTGAATATACATGTTGTACAGGAGTCTTTACTGAGGAGATGATGTTCCAACTTTTCGATTTCATTTAAGATTCAGTGGAATCTTCAAACTAACACTAATATGCATCTTCCTGAATCCAATTTTCACTCTTCCAGGATATATTCAGGAGGCCACGTGTATGGAAGCTAATCACTTCAGTATTTGCCTTTTCTTCTACCCCGGAACTGATGTTTGGATTATATCTTCTATACTACTTCAGGGTCTTTGAGAGACAGATAGGATCTAACAAGTATTCAGTGAGTAGTTCTCTAGTTCTAATTCTTCCAACTTTTCTGGGATCTTGTAACCTTAAATTACTGGAATGAGATTCTGAAGCTTCAGGATTCTTGTAATTTATCCTTCAACCCTTGTTTTTACTTAAGGGAAACTTGGTTTCAAAATTTTAACTGCAATATTCGGTTTTGTGTTTATTTTGTTATCTATTATTGACTAAGTATAGAGGAAATGCCTAAGTTTTAATCTTAACTATCCTCCTTTTTATTTGTTTACTTTATGATTTGACACCAACCACAATTCTGCAGGTTTTTATCTTGTTCTCTGTGATAGTATCACTGCTTTTTGAGTTCCTAGCTCTAGCTCTTCTTAAAGGTACGTAGTGTGTGCGTAGTTCCACTGAATGGAGTTTTCTAGACTTGCCATTTTTCGTGAATGCACAGTTTCCATGTCTCTGGAATTTTCTAGATTTGCCATTTTTCATGAATGCACAATCAGCCATGTTGAATGGAAAACTGAATTCCATGTTGTAATGGTACCATCCTTTTTGTATGTAGTTGTACTTCATGTTCTTTGATGCATAAGGCGACTAATCACAACATATTTGTACGGATTAGAAAATATTTGAATCTCTTTGATGCTTTTCTTTGTGTTCATAATGGATTTGATATGAACTTCAAGCCAATTCTAATGGCTGATTGATGAACACAATGGATTTGATATGAACTTCAAGCCAATTCTAATGGCTGATTGATGAAGATCAAGATAAGATCCAATAAGTTTTAGGGGATGCCGATAGTAATCTGTTGCAGATACATCTTTTTTCACATTTATTTTCAACTTGTGTTCTGTCTTTTTTGTTTGGTTTATGGCTTCTTTTATTCCCTTTTGACTTGTCCAAGGGTTTCTGTTTAGTTTTCTATCTTGTTCTTCATTATTTTACCTATATTGTTCCTTGGATAAATGAAATCAACACTGCCAATTAAGCTTATTCTGTACTTTTAAAAACTAGTTGTAAGATTTGTGTTTGAGAAGCATAATGTCCTCATGCTTTATCATTAGACATTCAATGTTTATTGAACATTCAACACATGCCATTTTCAGGGTAATTTCTTGGAATTTATTAAAGCAAAATGCAAGTTAGTCAAACAATTTGGAATCGGGTTTTACGTAAAGGAAATCTCAGTATTAGATTTCTCTCCAAGACAATCATTGGAGGGTGCTTTATAAAAAGGAAAAACGAGGGATGGAGCATTTTAGTATTGAAGTACTTTTTGTTTATATTTCCGTTAACCATGACAATGCTCATTGACATCTTTCTATTTCCAGATCCATCAGCAACCCTCACCTCCGGACCTTATGGTCTTATATTCGCTTCATTTATACCGTTTTACTTTGACATACCAGTATCAACAAGGCTTCGAGTTTTTAACATAAACTTCTCTGACAAGTCTTTCATATATCTGGCTGGTCTTCAGGTAGAAACTGTGCCATTTCTTTTCCTTTTTGCTGTGTTTTTCATGTTGCATTTGGAGTTAGCTTTATTACATATTTCCTTTTCTTCTAGCATAAGCAAACTTTCTCATGTTGGTATTGTTTTGCAGCTTCTTTTGTCATCGTGGAAGAGATCTTTCTTGCCAGGTTTATGTGGTATCCTTGCTGGTTCCTTATATCGTTTGAATCTACTTGGCATTCGAAAAGCGAAGGTGACTTTCTATTGTCAAGTTTGTTTTGACAATTCTTTGATTCCAGATTCCCATAGCTCAATCTAGTCATTGCATCTGTAACCTGATTTTTGTGTCAGCATTTTTTCCACATATGAAAAGCTGGAGGCTCTCACACAAAACATAAAAATAAGCAAGAGGTTTCAGCTTCTACAGGAATTGATTAGCCTCTCTCTTCATTAACTAAGAATATACAATTGTTCTGATTGGAATGAATACCATAATTTATTGTCAATATACATGGAGGATTACTTGCATTTGATTATTTTTGTTCACCCTGCAGATCCATATTAAACAAGGCATTACTTTATACTCATCTAAGCATGAATTTTACCGTCTTGTACCACAGTTCCCTGAGTTCATAATCTCCTTCCTCCCACGATTTTCTTGGCCGGCTACGGGGAGTCCACGTGGAGCACCAGAGAGAAACTTAGTAGATAGAGCACCAACCTATACAGTTGGTCGAACAGAGGTGAGTGTCTTTGCTGAATATTTCTACTCCGTCATTCACTCAGCAGTACTTGTAGTTCTATTATCTGGATTGGTTTTTAACTTGCAGTAGCATTTGACTCGATATAGGATGTTGTTGTGTTGATCTTCTTTGCATTGATAAGTCTCATTTTTGTCTCTTCCATTTCGTCGTGATAACTCTTTTTCTTTTGGTGGACCAGCTCACTGCAGATTTCACTTTAATCATATGCATATATAGCTTCAATTTTTGTTCCCTATGTTAATTCCAGGGACGTACTCCAGCGGCTACTATAACCATGGAGCCACCAGAGAGCTCCATTATGATGCTGGTTTCTATGGGATTCGATAGGAACTCAGCAAGACAAGCACTTGTGCAAGCTAGAAACGACATCAATACTGCATCCAACATCCTTCTTGAAGCACAATCTCACTGATCATTGAGGGTAAACGCGATGAAACTGAGATTTTTGTGTTTAATCAGGGGGATCATACCCATCTAATCTATACAGACCTGAAATCAAACTGCTGAAGCCAAGTTGGTAACTGGATTCCTGAATTTTCATCACTGCGTCAAATCGGCTCTGCAGGTCGGGTACTGTATCAGTTTAGATGGGTTTTTCTGTTTTCATCTTCCCAGTTTCTTGCAGTTGTCAGTTCCAAGATTAGTACTATTGTATGGCTACGACCATAACTTAGGAGCTTGTACAATTGTTTAGACCATATTGGCATATCTGTACATTGAGATAACGTTAACTTCTTCCATAATGTTAGCTGTTAGTGAGTACAAGAAAGTATCCAGAGTACTTAATATGATCCATAGGGATCTTTGGTTTATCAACATAGCATATGTGGATTAGAGGTTCCTCTGCACTTGTCTATATAATTCAGTCAGTTGATACCAAAGGTACAAAGTAGCAACAGATATCATTTGTAACTAAACACTAAACCCTGTGCTGATATGAACAAAATGTCATCCCGATACCCCTGTGATCGAAGTTATATACGATTTACTATGGGAAACATGCAAGAATCCTAATGTGGGGAAGTAGAATGAAGAGATCAAGAAGTAGAACTCCAGCTGAACAAAGGAAAGTATGTAGTAACATTTCAATGAATTGTAGTAAAATAGAGGGGATACATCATTCCTCACGAAACCAATCCATTCTAACGTGTAATCAAGCAAATAAGTAGAGTTGCTCAAGCCACCAAATATCAGAAACTGCAAGGGAAAATCAACCTCAAGCATCAGCTCTTCTCAAGAGATGTTTTGACAAGGGTGCAGTACTAGAGAAAAGCTTTGAAGGCACCCAGATTGTACAACTGCAGTTTACCCGTCAACTGCTACATGTCTTACTCCGCATATTTCTATAGTAGGATAATAAGCCGAACCGGCGAGGTATGCTAGACATAGCTGATGTCCACTCGACTTTTATGGAGTTGGAAGGCTGGGGTGATCCAGCTTCCGCAACTGCATTGGATACCTGACCAATTGAAGTAACCCAAGCGAGCTTCACAATGAGCACAGGACAGTTTTCCTTCCATTGCACCCTCCTCAACTACATGACAGATCACAGTTTGAAGTCATTATTATTTCAAAGTTTTTGCTGATACATGTACTGAAAAATGGTTATTTGCCTACGGTCCAGTTTCATCTATCCAACAAATTACACGCAAATCCAAGGGCACAAGAACTACAAGTATATATAGTTGTAAGTACCAGCAGTCATCCACCGCAAAGGCTCAACAAAGATTGAAGAACACTCAGAGTCATCTGATTTCTTGAATGGGTTGCCACTTGTCCGCTTGTACCATCCGAAGGAAGTCTCACCCTCCCCTGGAATGTGATCCACAACATGCTCCTGCAATGCAACAACTCTTCGGCATTTCTTGCAACGATATGCGGGAATTCCCTTCTTCCCCGCATTCGGAGATGCTTCCACATCACAGGAAACGCCTGAAGGAACACCAGGATCAGCTCCAAATTTAGAACTGTCAATCTTCTCTCCACGGTTATAAGAATCACCTGAAAACATTAACCAAAATACTTTCTATAAAAGGCACTCATGAATCAACGAACAATAGTATTGTTTCCTATAAACACAACAGGAAAATCAAAAGGCAAAATAGTATGTAGAACATATAGAATGGCATGTGATTCTGTATTGGATGTCAATAGTGCTTAGGTCTCAACTCTTTATTTTAGACGCCCTCAAGCATACAGAATGATTCTCCTCATAAAATAAGTTTTTAGTAGCCACTAAAATATGGTAAGCATTACAGCCATAAGCTAATATTCACCAATTAAAAAGACTGCTACAGAGGCAAAGAGTGGCAAGGAACTAGAGCACGCATCTAGGTTTATATCAGATGCAAAATTATAACCATGGAAATGGGGAGAGGGAGTTACATACCCAATACTTTGAGGCGAAATCGTTTGTAAATGAGATTTCTACGATCAACCTTGAAACTCATTTCCTCAAACATTTTCAACTGCAAGGGAAATTTTTCTATAAAATTGACAATGGTCCATGGAACAAGTACCTCAGAATTACCATAAAAGGACGGGAATGGATAATTATTAGCTAATTGAAGTGCCATTGCCTCGTATCACCTGATCAAGGAAGCCATCATTTGGGCAAACGAGCTCACAGCTTTGTTTTAGTGATTCAATGGCATCTAGATGAAAGCATCCAAAGAAGAGAGCAAAAGCGAAATAAAAGGGTGAAAGTCAAAACAAGAAGTTTGGATAAATGAATATCTTCTGTTTCGAGAGACATCAAAATAAAGAGCCACCAAGACATTCACTCTGAAAACGATAACATCTAGATACCTCGTACCTATTTGTTCATTCAACCACAAAATGATAGAGGGAGAAAAGAAAATATATTTTTGTTCAAACCTTCTACAGGCAGCTGTTCTGTTCGCATCAAGTATGCTGTAATGATAGCTGCACTGCAACGAACACATGCAAAGAAGGGAATAAACCCTTAGGATTTCACAATTCAAATAACTGGAAAAGCTATTACATAGAAGGCCTGCTGTGGACAATTTCTGAAACATATCAGCTGAGTACACAGTAACAAGCAGTTTCTCTGCGATGTACCAAAAGGTAACAAGTTCTTTTCTGCTACAGTACAGCTAATGCTAAGAAGAACATTACTTTGTAAACAGCTCATGAAAATGAACGATAGCTCAGCACCCAAATGACTAAATATGAATCATAACTAGAGTTAGACTTAGTTACATTCCTGCACATCTCTTCTTTTCAATATTCATCCCAACACTAACTCGAGGAGAAGTTAAAGGACTAATGAACTCTCGGAGCCAAATGTGGTCCTTGATAATAAGTACAAAAGAAACAAAGAAAACTCCGATAGAATCTTTGAGATTCTATAAGAGACTAGAGGGGACAATAAAACAGAATTCTTCCCAAAATAATCAACCAATGAATTGATCACATGGAAAAGCTGGAAAGATTTTACATTAAAACATTCAAGTAAAGTAAATGAAAATAATACCTTCTTGAGACACCAGCAAAGCAATGCACTAAAACTGATCCCTCTTTACGACCCCGATCAATAAAGTCAATACAGACATCCAAATAATCCAACAAATTCTCACTTTCCATGTCCCTAATTGGTACGGCCATTCTCACCAGCTTCAAATCTTTTCCTGCATACTCCAACAGGCACACAAGTTTATCGGGTGACAAACAACTCTTTGACCCATCGCCCAAATCTTCCTCAGAAGCAGAACCGTCAGATCCACCACCATACACCTTCTTGATCTCCTTTGCTGGTATGGTAAGACCACTCCGCCATTCCGAGAAGAAAGATATAGATGCAGAGCTCAAGACAGATAGCATATGAGTTACGTCAGTGCTTCCATTCTGTAAAATCTCCGCTGCATCACTAATGTTGCCAATGAATAAATTCTCTCTGACAAGGTAAGGCATCACAACCCTCAAAAGCAGCAATCAACTTCACACCTTTAACTTCTTTTCCCTGCAAAATCAACTACAACATAACATCTCCATTTTGCACAATCATAACAAAGATGTAAGCTTCTTTCCCATTATTCATCAACAACAACCTTACTTTTAGCACTCTTCCAAATCACGATCGCTTATCCAGAAGTCAAAAACTATAACTACATCCACCACTAACATAAACACAGTGTCACTTCAAAACAAATCACTGAGCTTTCTCAAGTTCATACATTTGACACGGAAAATTAGTTATGAAACACACTGTTTGGCAGCTGAGAAAATGAGTTGTAACCTAATACTCGCCTACGTATACAAACTGATTACATATGAAAAATCTAAATCCGTAAAAACAATCAAAAGCAATTCTTCACTAAAACTTGAACACAGAACTGCAAAATCACTGTCTGATTAAACAAACCAAAGAATCGAGAGAATCTCGTGGGCCGAAACCAGAGCATAAAACCTCCATACCTGAAATGGAGACTAGAATATTCCGGCGCCGGTGGAATCTTCGTCGGCGACTTTAATAGATTCCGTTTTTCTCTGTGCTTTATCGTAGTTTTGTTTGTCGAGGCTTCAAGAGTTGGCTGGCCTTCTATTTATAATTATATATTACATACAATAATAATTAAGGCTACTTTACACGTGCGGATAAGGATGCTAACACGCGTGAATTAGTTCCGACGTGGCCATTTGTGGAGTTCTGAGTCAGAATAGGTGGGGCCCAACGGAAAACTTTATTTTAAGATGGGACGATGAAGTGGAGAGTAGAGCACGGGCGTGGGAGTGATTGGTCTCTATTTGGAGCCCAGATGCTGGGCCTGATCCGCGGCAAAAAGTGGTGGTTCAATTAGGTCGGACCGTCAAGCTATGCGGGCTCGAGCAACACCGGCTTGTTATCCTTCCACTGTTGGAAGCGGGAGGTGAACGCTGCTCTGTGAAACCAGCCTCACGCGGTGTCCTCCAACTCTAGGACCCAGACAACCCAATACTTTCGCACGGATCGCAAGAGTCAACTCCTAACTTGGAACGGGCAAGTCGGCACATAGTTCCATCGAACCCAGCCATTCGAGCCAACTTAATGTCCCCCCACCATATGGCCCCCACTTGGGTTACAAGCCAGCGTAACCAGGCTCGGCGATTACGAGGTGTTAAAGTGCGAATTAAAAACATTGTTATCTATTTGTTTACTTTCGATGTGGTTTTGTTCAATGCCACGTAGAAGAATCCATCAAATCCTTTTGCAGCTTGTAGTTGAAACATGACAAAGCTAAGTTCGTGTGATGATATGGTCTTATAACAACCTGAATTTGCAAGAATTCGAAGTTCGTTCATGGTTAAAGGTCATTAATTTTGAAACTAAAGCTACATTCTCTTCTGAGGGTTCCTGTGCATCAATGGAGGTTCATGATGCTTCTTGGTAAATGTCCAAATTCGAAGGTTTTATCAGTAGTAACAACTACGCAGGTTGTTTCTTTTGTTTTACTTTTCCTTTCTCTTATGAGAAGAAGAAAGGAGTGTGCATTATCTTCATCAATGTGAACCATGATCATTTTCTAATGTGCAAATCTTAATTGACAAAGAGCAAAGAATCAGAATCATCTCTTCCCTTGAACAAAGATTTCTTCTGCAACAATATTCCGTACATTACTGGTCAAAACACATATAAAAGACTGCACTCTAATGAAAGCAACAATTTACATCAGAATACTATAAGCCCCTCCAGTACAATGAATCCCGTGATGAGGCTACGATCTTGCACTGCTGAGACTAATATACAACTGTATGCTTGGGTATGCAAGAATTGTAGGCCTGGTGAGAAAGAATTGGCTCGTTGCAGAAAAAACTAAAGGAATTCTCTGAAATGGGATGTTATCTCCGATCTTCGCCCATCGTATAAACAGGTTTTTGCCATATCTTGGTGTTCTTCTTTGGGTCATCCGTGAGGCTGAGATCCGTATCGTCTTCCTTGAATGTTCTAATGAATGTTTTGGCACCCATCATTATAAGCCTCTCAATCATGAATAGTTGGTAATTGTTCTCAATCAAAGGATCCAAAATCTTGCTGTAGTTGGCTGCATATGCTAATTTATATCTGGAGGCATATTAGCAAATCTTACATCAGCTTTACATGCGCAGAAGGATTATAACTTTTCCTTTTCCACACTGAAAATCATATTTTCCACCAACCAAAGGGGACAATGCAGAAAACAGTTTCGTATAGCAGCACATAGAAAAAGTTACAGATCGAACTTATTGTTGCTGTTCCAACTCTGATTTATACTTGCCATACTGAACTATTATCAACTGCAACATGCAGTTTTCATTTCCAAGAAATCAAAACTACAGAAATTATATAAATTATTTCTCAGCACTACTCTTAACAATTCCCAAATCATTTGAGGCTTTTGTGTTTGTAATACAACGTACACACATGCCATATAGATAATAAAAGCAGATTGACATTTGAAACCAGCAGTACTGTTAGTAGCTCTAGTTCATGAATTCTTAGAAGAGCTTGAGATGGTTTACCTAACAGAGAGAGGAGAGAAAAAATCAGGTGTCTTTTCGTTTGAAGCTATAAAAATAGTTCGGCCAGCCAGAACCCATTTTTCAATTCGGTGGATTATAAACTCTGGACGTGTATCCCTGTCCAGATGTGGATGTAGGCTCCGAGCAACCCCAAACCTATCCTTTCTGGTTTTAATTTTATCCCCTCGACGAACATGGATAGCATCATAATCACCAAGTAGTGCCTTAATCTGTTACACATGAAAGCATAACCTGATCAATAAGAGGAAAGACCAATTGGAAGAGCCCTTGTACATAACTTTGCGGCAATTGGAGCAATATAAACAGACACTGGTTAAAATAAAATGGCAGTAACTATGCTACAAACAAAAAGTCTCCCCTTGCTAATTGCAATTCCGTTAATTGTTCCAGACCGATTACTCTATGTGGATCGACTAAAGCTCTCAAAGATCAAATCAATCCTTTAATCATCAATATAGCATTATACACACCTTTTCTGCTGCATTTCTTAATTTCTCTGCTGCCATTGAAGGAAGAAATGAATATGGCAGCATGATTGCACTGCGGTTGTTTCGGTCCTTGCATTCCATGAACCTGTCACAAATAATACAAAGACATAAAGCTGTTGAAAATTAAAAATCTGAACAGGAAGTACTAACGAGGATCCATGACTATAAACAGGCAACGAAATAGAGGATCATAATGGTGAGATTTTCTCCTGTATTTCACTCTGCCTCTACCTATTTCACTGTGTGTATTGGAGCAATTAACAATGAATATGAAAACCTATCTTTTGATAATTAAACCGGTTCATCGTGGTCAATCATGTGATCCTTTTCATCAATGACAATGCCCAATGATATGGCATGTTCTCTTAACCACTTGAAAACACAAAAGAACACCCCACAGTTTTGGAAAGGTATGCCAGCTGGTCCAACGAAACTCTCAGCAACTACGCTTACAACCAAGCATCAATAATGATACTCAAATCGGTTGAGAAGTTTAGATATCATCTCATGTATCCTGAGCAAGCAAATCATCGATCTTAAAAACCATAGTCCCAGGATATTTTGCTCACATCTCCCATTCTGTAATTCAGTTTGCACAAAATATAGCTGAAGTAGCAAGAAGAAGGTAAAGAGAAGCAACAAGAAGATGAATTTAAGTACCATGACAGAGGGCTTGCCGTTCGATTAATAAGTAAAAGATTTGAGTAGTAACTATCATGTTTGAGGTTAAACCGACTAACTTCTTCAACATGGGCGACCCCTCTAGCTCCCAACTTCATACTTGTAGTTAGCACGTGATGCCAAATTTCCGAATTATCCAAAATTACAGGTACAGTTTCAGATATGAGGTCAATATCATACAAAGATTCCATGGCACATGAGCTTGCAGCCCACCTAAAAAACATAAGGCAAAAATTAGAAGCAAAATACCTTTTCTAGCTTTCTAATGTACTTTATCTCTTGTATTCAATAATCACTACGACAGATACCCAATAATAGATACCTTTCCTCCGAAGTTGCATTATCGGAATGATGAAGGATCCCCTTCTTATTATGTATTGGATTGATACACATAGCAAAAGGCATCACGAATGTCCTGTAACAAGATTAATCATTGGAAAAGGAACTGACAAAAACATATCCAGTAACGAGTGAACTTAAAATCACTGTCACAAATTGAGATAGTAAGTTGTATCAGATCCATGCAAAGCGCATATCAATGGAATAACAATGTCTAAACCACTCAAATTAGAAGAATAACATCAAGGTGACAGATCCTTGAAAGCTCTACCAGAGATCCATATAGGGCTATGCTGATTCAAGTTTAGTTTCTCCAGCACTCGGCAGATCCTACGCACCAGATGGAAAGAAAAGAACAGGGGAAAGACACAGCTAAGCAAAACACTACCAAGATGTCATAAATTTGCTCACTAGAAAAAGAAAAGGTCACGGAATGTCATCAATAATCGCAATTGTCATATCTGGAGATATCATTATGATCCCCCTAACACAACAGCAACAGGTGAAAATGCAAGCCTTACGTTTTATAACCAATTTTAGAATAGATATAATCAGGATTACTTTTTATTTCGTTTCCCACATTTTCCCAGTATCCAAACAAAAACGAACAATGCTCTGATCCAAGATCCACTAAAGCCACTTTTAAAATATGCATGCAAAAAGGGTAAAATAAAAATCCCATACTTATACAGCTTCCACAGATTACCCAGCACTCAAACAGAGCCGTTAATTCAAGATCAAAAAAATCAATCAAAACCCACAAAAGCAAGCAACTTATAAACACCAAAAAAAAAAAAATCCAACACTTACCTATTCAAAAACATAGCTTCTTCAAGAGCGCAGCGAAGGCTAGACTCTTGGTGACCCAAACCTTCGCAGGACTCACAGTGCTTGCCAGGACAGTCAATTCTGTCACCCCAGTACAAGTACTTCTCATGAATGGTGTGTACTTTTCTCTTGAGTTTGCCGGGTCTCATCAAGTCTTTAATGGTCACTATAGAGGATGGGAAAGAGAACCCATTTGTGGAAATTACAGAGGAAATAAGGTAAAGCAATGCAATGGCAGCTACACAGATCACAAAAATGAAGATTGGGAATCTGGGTTTTGGCTTAGGTCTAAAGGGTTTGTGTATGGTCGCCATTGAAGTAGCAGAACGAGAGATTGCATAGAAAATTTAGAGAAAGTTTGCGTCTTTCGATACTTTTCCCCCAACCAGAGCTCACCGTCTCTGTTTTTCCTTTCGACAACGTCAAAGCACTTAGTTTCAACTGTAAATGAGATAAAATTTAAATATTTAATTAAGAAGATTAAAAAAAAACTTAATTGAAATAGCAAGTGTTATTATTAGTATTAGTTTTATTTTTATTTTTATTTTTATTGTTACTATTAATTTTATTTTTTAGTTATTTTTATTTTCCTTTATTTTTTCATTATTATTATTATTATTATTTCTTTTTCTTTTTCTTTTTTCTTTTTTTGGTTATTTTTATTCTAATTTTACTTTTATTTATTTTTTCTTTTTTATTTTCAGGTCATTTGAAAACAATATCCCTACTCGTTTTAATTTTAAATTTTAAAATAAATTAGAACTAAATAACATAACTTTTAAAAAAACTTTTCAAAATAACATATGCTAAGTATTTTAATTTCTTTTTTCCTTTTAATAGTTCACCATCCTCCTATCATATGGTTTATTTGGTAGTTAATGATCTAAACCTAATTTTTTAATTTAGGTTTAAAATTAAACTCAAATTTGGACATTTGAATTCGGCTAGGTTTAAATTTGAAGAAACAACAAAATTTAGATCCAATTATTTATGAAGAATAAAAATCGGGTCATATCGAATTAAAATTAACACATGAAAATAAATTTAATTCTAACTCTGAACTCAATTTTTGTTTTAACTCAAGCTTAAGACTTTAGGGAGGTTTTTGGCATTCTTTCTTAGTACCATTGCAATGAAACTCCAAATTAAACATGAGCTAGTTACTAAATAAGATCAATAAATGAGAAGTTAGATTAAGAAAACTTAGTTTAACTCATCATAGCTCAAGCAAAATGCCTGTAGATTCTTGAATTTTAGCTTCTTCCCACTTTCTCTTTTTTAATTTCTCAGGGGAAGGTAAAAGTGCAGAGTAAAGAATCTGATTTGTAGCACATTAAGAACTTATTAGAAAACTTAGTGCAAGGGGTACACAGGGAGGAGTTTCACAAAAACCTCACAGGTTCTTCACTGATTCTAAATACAATCTATCCTCATCTGTACAATCCTCCAAATCACATTAGGAGAAGAAGTAAAGGAAAAAACTTTATATCAGGAAAATGAGATAAGAAGAAGAAGGGCCAGACTATGGTGAAAGACAAAGGAAAAGCATACTTTGTGGCTTAATCACTAAGAACTACCACAATGGCTCACATTTCAGAATGCAGCAACATTTGCTTTTGATCAAGAGACAGAATCAGGCTTGCATCATGTTGAATTAGGCTTGCCGGTCGATCCTGTCTTGCAGTGCTCCGATTCGAGATTGTTGGAACAAGGAGAGGGAGCAAAAGATAGTGTGTAGGAGGGATTTTCATGTCAAGCCTTGTGGAAGTTGCGAGAAGAAACTCCATGAAGTAGTCTGACAAAACCCAGGAAGCTTAGCTTCCCATCAGAATGTCTAATCCAATCTTGGAGGACCACATGAACTGGTACTGATGGGCTAAGTCCAAGTTCCTGAAAACACAGAACAAGCGAAGATTAAGTTAATGTAATATAATCTAACAAGTTTATCTCAATGTTTGATATTGGTTTTGCTTGATCAGTGTTCTTCCTCTAAAAGCGTTCTTTCTCTATTCAATGGATACCCATTTTTCCAAGTACCAGCATGCATGCATTAACATTGTTGAAGCTTACTAAAATTGTTTCCTGACTTCAACATGTCTTATACAAGATAAGACAACTTTTTTCTGCACTCAAACTTCAACTCCAAAATCAATGGTAATCCTCAAGTTCAAATGACAGCATGTTGCATTACCGAAATGGTGTATCAACTGCAAAATCATGCCTTAGATCCCGTGACTACCGCACCTTCAAAGACTTTTTGTTCATAACAGTTGATTCCCACAATCAACCAAGATGTATACATGAACCAAGAATTCCAAGGCCAGACCTGGTTGAATTTTTACCGGATTATTTAGTTACAAACAATGAAATTTTGCATCAAAATGATTCACCTAAATCCTCAGAGCATTGGTTTGGTATCGATGAAGAAGGATCCGGTCAAATGAGGTCAATGTACAATGAACAGTGCACAATACACCTTTCGTTTTTCCTACTCAATTCATGGTAACTCCTTATCAACATTGTCTGATGTTATAACTATCCAAAAGCCAGGCAGAAACAAAGTTCCGTCTCAACTCGCAAAAAACTTACAAAGACAAGGTTCTCAAAATTGATCTCCTAGGGAAACCCTCAGGTAAATTTGATTCCTTTGTCAAGTACACCAACAAAACCATCATCATTACCATCACCATTGTTATACCTTCCAACAGAACAATCAGCCTAGAAAATACAAGTCACCTAATCCTTTGTCTGTTACAAAACTGGCCTCAGCTGTTCCGCTAGAGAAAACTATGATGTTTCAATCCTATGTCCAAATTATCACAAATTTTCTTCAGACCCTTCAAGGAGAATGCCACTGCCTATAAGTGGATGGTTCCCATGTAAGAAAAAAAAGAGTCTATAGCTTGAGCAGTTTTAAACTAGCAATACAGTAATGTGTTCTGTACGTTAATTTTGTTATATAAAGGTCAATTGAAAAGGCAGCACTGTATTTTAATTGAATTAGCTACAGAGTGCATGCATTAAGTGTGTGTCGTATGTGTTAGAGCGAACAAGAGAGAGTGAAAGAGAGCATACCGAGGCAAGTTCCTCAATCATGATGGGTCTGTTTCCGTCCTTTTCAAAGAACTCATACGCATGGCGAGCATGTTGCTCCCAACATTCTGTTCCTTCCAGTTGATGCACACTTACAGCAGCTGCACAAAATTCTTCAAAATCCAACTTTCTATACTGAACAGAACTAATCTGCGACATACAAGGATAGACAATTAGCCAACATATCAAGGATATAACAAGCTAGATAAAGTATCAAAACCAGAGTCATTGTATTAAAGATGACCAATAACCTTTAACATTACCATATTTGCATAGTCAAGTACCCTTGAATCCTTCATAGCATCGGTAGAGTGCCTTATTACTGCCTACTAATTGCAACATTATTCAGAGTCAAATGATGAAGCATAGAAGATTGCACAGATTGACAACAATAGTCCAAGAGATGCCAAAGTGAAAAACAGCATACCGTCTTAAAGTTCTGCATAGAAACAAAACCATTTTTACTTGGTCCCAACAAGTTGAATTGATCCCGGAGGTATGCTAGCTGAGATGCACTTAAAGTCTTCGCCAGAGCCTGTCACACCAACAATGCATTATGACTCAATCTCACAGAATAAGATCAAACACTTGAACCAAGGACACCTTGCAAGATAGCTACCAAACATATAGCAGTTCCATTGGCATCAAATTTTACAGTTGTGATGCAAAATATTCATACTACTAAGATTCAGTTATGTATTCATTATTTTATGTGGACACTTTTTGCTTATTCCTCAACAAAAAGAGATCAACTACTGGCTTAGGAATTTGAGCAAAGCTGTCAAATTTCAAAACCGTGTATAGAATAAACTGAAGTTACAAGGAAGAATTCCCAAGATAATGGTGACCGCAAAATGTTCATGACTTCATGTATGACGTATCAATGAGAAAAATGTGTTCTTACTCCCAACGCGGATTTCCGGAGAGAAGATGAGCATATATAAGCCTTTACAAGCCGATATACCACCATATCCAATGGAATCTTCATGTCATGATGATTGGCCAGCCACGGATGACCTAATAATAATTAACAAAGGCACTGATCATCACAAGAATATTCAAATGATATTCCATAAATCGCAAGTTGGATAACTAAAGAAAGATCTTGTAATATTTACAGGGTTTCAACAACTTACTTAGTGCCTGAGCAGCTGTTAGTCTCTTTCGGAAGTCCTTGTTCAACAATCTTTTCACAAAGTCTATTGCTTCAGGGGATAAAGAAGGCCAAGGTGTTTCATCAAAGGTAGGATCAGCTTTTAGGACCGCCCGAAAGATTCCAGATTCTGTACGGGCCCAAAATGGCCGGCTACCACATAGAAGAATGTAAGCAATGACACCAATACTCCACATGTCAGCTTCAGTACCATATGATCTGTGTAGAACTTCAGGAGCTACATAGTATGCACTTCCCACAATGTCATTTAATCTCGCATCTGCAAATGGAGCAATGGTCAAACTCATTTTTCAACCGTGGGAAAATGAAGAATAAGAAAAGAATGGCACCTGCAGCTTTACCTGGTTTTACATAGTCAGAGAGCCCAAAATCAATAGCCTTCAATGGGGAATTCTCTTCATTAGAAGTGAAAAGGAAATTCTGAAGTACCAGATACCACATTATTAGTATGCCAGTGTCTGAACTCAAACATGGAATATAATCACTAACCAAATCAAATGAGATATTTTAACCGTTGGAAACAACATTGCCAAATTTTGTTTGGAACTATTTGAGCAAACAACATTCCCTCTCCAAAACTTATCATAATTCTACTATTACCAGTTTCTTGCCTTCTGCATATTTATTTGATATCTTTATTTGGAACTATTTGAGCAGTTAACAGTCACAACCCCATTATTATTCTAGTTCTGAAAAATAAAAGAAAACAAACTCTGTCAAGACCACCATTAGCATATATTAGCAGAACTGCAATTGCAGAGAAATAATATACAGAAAGACAACTCATATCAGCAATAAAGACGATATTTTTATGATGTGAAACAACACTAAGACTCAGTCCAACCAGTGAACATGAAACTGGACCACTCTACATTCATGAAGACATACCATTCCTTGATGTCTTAAGCCAGTGATTTCAATTTTAGCCTAATTGTAGGTCTTTGCCCCATTTTACATGGAAAAAGAAGAAGAAAAGAGCTTTCCTTCTTCTGTTTTTTTTTCCCCCTCTTTCAGATTATAGTGTGTAGATGGCAATTTTCTTCTCATTTATGTATATAAAATGTAGATCATCAAGTAAACACTATAAAAGGAAAGGTACAACGGTACAGGCAAGCAGATATTACTTGATTATTAGTCATTTACCTCTGGTTTCAAGTCGCGATGAACCACACCTTGGAGATGACAATAGGCAACGACGTTGAGAATCTGAACCAGAACTGTCTTTGCACCTTCTTCTGAATACTTTCCTCCCCTATATGTACAAATAGAAGTTCAGCCAATTACCAATCTCATAGCATAAGCAACAAATGTACACTACAAAAGTAACTGTCTGTAAGAGAACTGTACCTTGAAAGTATCCTGTCCAGTAACTCACCACCTTTACACAACCTAAAAGACAAAATATACAGATGGGTAAGCTCCAATAACCTAGATTATATTCTCAACTTCATAATATGCTCCTTTATGTCCAGTTCAGTATCATAAGCCTAAAACTCCATATCAGTAACAGCTCGCCAGCCAACTGACCAAAATATCATAAGATATATATATATATATCAACCACAAAAAATAAATCAGTCAAGTCAATACTGATTTACAGTAACAACACCCTGCTAGATTAGACATCCAAATGAAAATGCTTGATGATGAGAATTCTTAGGACATTATTGCCATGCACTGCTAGTTGCCACTGTAAAATTTTTGGATGTTATCACTAAGAAGCAGAAAAAACAAAGTTAACTGAAGTCTTTGATAAATTAGTATAAGAACTTTTCTCTAATTATAAATTAAACAAGAAGGCAGTAATTGTACTTTAAGGAGAACATGGTGCAACCCAAACTTACTCCATCGCGATGTAGACATTTTCATCATCCTCATAGGCATCGTAAAATTGTACCAAGTTCTTATGCCCTGTTAAAGCACGTAGGATCTTCACTTCTCGTCTCACATCTTCTATCGCAATTGCTGTTGTCATCTGCAAAGAATCACCAATGATCATTAGTTCAAAGCAAAGTCCTCTTTTTCAAAGTCTACTAGAAGGGGAAAAGTGCCGGTATTTGCAATGTCAAACCTAAAAGCACAACAAATCTAGAGTCCATTCTCTTCAAACCCAGAGACATGTGCAAAAATGGAGAATCTTAAGTTATCCTGCATCAGCAGTCAATTAAGATGAAACCTTCATCACTTATGTTCTGTAATCAACTAGAACCTAGACATTAACATCTAGTTCTCTGACCAACTACAAGTCCAGAGGCTTAGCATGGGAATAGATTGTCCAGATGAAAAATGAGAATCCAATGCAAATCTAGCGGCCCACCAGTTTGAACAATATCATTTCACAGGATCACAGACAACCAATGACAAAAACTAATGATATCCATAATCTTTCAGTCAAGTGACAGATGAGGCATAGGTCAAGCTTATTACAAATGGTTACTAATAAGGCCATCAGTCCCAACATGTACAAATTCACAAATATTGCAGCATGAGAATGAAAATTAAACGGTCAGAGGCAAAAAGAAGCTGAGAATAAACCTTAGATTTTTGAATAACTTTGACAGCCATATCTTGACCTTTCAAGCTTCCCTTTTTGGCTTTGGCAGAGCAGGTATAGCCAAAATGACCACGACCAACCTCTTCACCAAGTTCATAATGACTCGAGAACTGCTTTGAGAAGCCGAAGTTTTTGTCCAAAGCAATATCAGTCTCGCTTCCCTCAGGGATCGAGGCCTCGTTGGGCTTAACAGAGCCGTGTCTTCGTGCAAGCAATGCCCGAATATGTTTTGCTGGAGAAGGTGGTGGAAAAGGCCTCTTGAAAATGCGCAAAGGTGTGGAGCTTACACTGGACACCGCAGGTGAGTTCTTAAAGAGGCTTGGCAAAGGACTTGGACTGTAAAAAGGGAAACTGGAGGTTTTGCTGGTGCGTGAATTCGGCGCCTGTGCTTCAGTTTCAATAGAGAGTGCTTGGTTGTTAGAGAGTTCTTGTTGATGCTCAATTGGTCTTCCATGACAGAGTCCCATGGAAACTCAAACAAACTGGAACAGAGAATTAAAGAAGTCTGTGGTAAATAAAGAAAGCTTATGTCTTTGATCAAGCAAATAAGAGAAAAAGCAAAAAGCTTTAGACCATTTGATAGGAATTAACAAAGAAAGTGAAATTGAGACACCGAATTCCAGGAACCGTAGCTGCAGAGGAATTTACACAGAAAATGTACAGGAGGGCTCAAGAACAAACTTTAGACTCTGATCAAGACAAACAGCATGTAAAATGAAAAATTCCACACCATGTGAAACTAACAAAGCTAGAAATTGAATCAGAAGAAACACAAAGACTCGATCTTTCAAGTCCTGACCAAAAGCTTGAAGTAAAAGAACATAATTTCACAGTTTGATAAAAAGGAATCAAGAATTTTGAGCACTGAACATCCAAGACCTTCAATTTCCAGCTACTATGAGATTGAAAAAGCTACCAAATTTAAAACAAATTCACAAAAAGTTAAGGACATACAAAGGGGTTGGACTTTACTTATCAAACAAACAAATGATCCAAGAGAAAGAAAGACAAAAGAATAAACAAGAAGCAGATTACAAGAAATGGAGAAGCATAAGAAGAGAAATGGAGGAACAAAAGTAAGAAAATCACAAGAAAAAAATTTGATTCCAAGAAGGGAAAGGAAGAAGATAGAGAAAGAGAGAGGGGTGGTGGTGGCAAAAGCACAGGAAAAGTGAGGAAAAGATGCTTAGCAGAGGCTGCAAGAAAAGGGAAAAAGAAAAGAGAGAATAAGGCTTCTTTTCCTTGCTTTTCCTCAATCTTTCTTTTCCTTTTTTTCTCTCCTTCCTTTGAAGTTTTGTTAATGCTTAATGGGTTTTCTATGTTCAGAGCTTCTGCATTGAAATATCAGTCAGTTTGATGGAGAAGAATTGGAAATTTGTGGGATTGATTGTCTTTCTCTGTAAAATAATAATGGAAGTGGGGTTGGAGCTTGGATCCTTCCAGCCTGTCCTTATTCGTCCCCAAAAAGAAAAACATGAAAGATTGTGAACTCAGCTTCTGCAAGACTTTGATTAATGTGTATAAACATATATGTGGTGTTTAGATTAGAAGTGTGTTATGCTTGAGAAACTTAAGTTCAGTTGCCATTTTCTTTATTTGCTCCCACCTTTGACCTGCTTTTGATGGGCTTTGAGATTTGAGAGACTTTGTCCTCTTTCCTTTCGCCTTTTCTACTTTTTTTAATCTTATTTTAAAATTTTCCCTCTTTACTCCAAATTTTCTGTTAATATTTCACAAAGTAGTAATTGAGGTTTTTTTCAACACAAAATCTTAAGGGTTATATGAAAATTTATTTTGATTCTCATTATTTAAAAATTATGAATTTTTTAATCATACTATTTACTTATTATACAATTTTTCCCATTATATACCATTAATTTTTATATATTTTAATAATTTAAAATTATAAATAAATAAAAATAACATAAAACATAATAATTAGACAATACTATATAGAAATAAATAAATATTTTAAAATAAAATAATCAAAACTTTACTTTAAAAAGTCTCTAATTGAAAAAAAAAATTATTCACATGTGTCACTCTAAGCAACTAGCATTGCCCCTTAAGAAGGGCAACTTCATTTATTATGTTCACTTGTTGGGTAGTACATCTCAAAATCTTACTTTGACCAAAGTGATGAATTTTTTTTTATTAGTCTTTGACCAACCCTAAAGGAAACTTCAAAATAAAATTTTCAAACTTCTTTTTCCTATAAATCTCACTTGAAGTTTCCTTTTGTTCATATTACATCTTAAACCAAAGAGCTTTTCAAAGTTTGCTAACCATTATATATACACAAAAATAAGGACATGTGATGTGAAAAGAAAAGCTTCATGTTATATTGTTTTCCTAACCTAACCATTACCTACACAAGAACCACATTATAATAACCAAAATAATATCTTTGTTCAAATATGGTTGAAATTCATCAACACAACCCTATCAACAAAGAAAACATCCCTTGAAATGTAGGGTATGTGCTTTGTTTCTTAGATATAATTCATGTGGGCTTCTTCACAATAGTAGGTGCATCTACTTTCTTTTTTAATTTCACTAAATAAAAGTTTGTATTGTCTTACTATTTTGCTTTACTATTGTTTAATACGGAGTCAAGCAAGCACATAAGACAGATCTTTTTGTTTCCAAATGGTGATTGTATTGCAACCCTTTTCATGTATAAATAAAATATGATAAAGAAGAATATGAATGTGGATAAACTACCAATCAATTGGGGTTAGCAACAAAGTGGAATTTTCTTTATGTAGTAGTTGACCTAGATTAGGGTTACTTATGCTTAAGACATAACTAGGGATGTACTTACTTGTTTATTCATGAATATAATAAGCAAAATCCCCTTTTCCTTAACTAATAATCATTTATTCAATAATCATTTCCCAATAATTAGTTTTTATTGGGAAAAAAAGACTTGAGTATGTCCTAAAATTTTTAACTTGTTTGATTAAATATTTTACAACTATTTTCAATTTAAACTAATAAATATAAATTAATCCTTCTAAAGAATACTTGAAAACTTCATTTTTATCAATGATTCCATTTTGCATAATAGTCGTAGCACGTAGGGACGGAGCCCCACTTGCCCCCACAACCTCCAACAAATTTCATGCAAAAAAAATTATTATTTTAAGTTTTTCCTCCTAAAAAATTTTTTTTTGCTCAATTAAAATTTTGCCCCCGTTAAAAATAAAAAAAAATTCCTATTAAAATTTTGCCCCCACTTAGAAAATTTTCTGGATCCACCCCTAGTAGCACGTTTGTAGTTTTAAACTCTTATCATTATTAAAAATAGTAAGATTTAAATTTATAAGATTTGATTTCATTCAGCACTAAACTAACGTATTAAATTCGAATTCATCAAGTTCACAACGAAAAAAATTTAACTAATTTAAACTCGTTTTTGGTACAAATTTAACCTAAAAATTCAGAGTAAGGCTAACCTTAATTATAACTCTCATGTATTTTAATATCTTCCAACATTGTAGTTCTTAATGTTTTATTGAAGAACATGTGATGTTGCATGCATGCATGTCCTGAATCATCTGATATGTACTTGTAAAGAGGGGTTCGACTTCGATATTAGGTAGGACACGCTCGTAAGTTGCATGATATGTTGTCATGTCCAAGTCAAGTTGGCAAGAATAATTAATGATAATAGTAATTACGTAGCCCTCTCCCAACTAAACCTAACCGTTCATCATCGAACTAATTTCCAATAACTTATCAAATTATATAATTAATAAATGCAAAAACAAAGCTTGTAATACCTGGCATGGCCTGATCTCCCCGTGTTATGATTGCTAATCAACACTCAAAAACAAAAGGAAACTGATTTTGTCTAATCTTGATGGGGGCGGACGCCACTGCATGGATCCATGATTCTGACTGATTTTAGCAAGAGAATACCTGCAAAACAGCACAAGGCACGCTGGTGGTTAATTGCCGGCAAGCCCCTCCGACGCTTAAATTAATCTTTTGGTAGAGGTTTTGGTAGCTAAGAACAGAGAAAATTAGGGTTTTAATGTCGTACCTGTGTCATGGCAAAGTAGTACCTTATATAAGGAATAGCTGCTAGGTTTAGGTGATTATTCAGGAATGGGCTGACCTGCTCACAAGCCGTTCCAGTCTGGGCTTGGACTTAGCACGACCGACTCGATCATAATTTAATTTGATCATTCTTAGTTATCAAACGTTAAAAGCCATAGCAAGTTCATAATTTTATTATAAGAATGACTTCGATGTACCCATAAAACACTACTTATGTTGATGGATGCTACTCCCCAATTGGCTTGAACTAGTTTTACCAAAATTTGCAAAACAATGAAAATTTCGGAGTTGCAAATCGAAATGGACAAGCGAGCGGCAACGTTATTGTTACTGACAACTAAGTTGTCACGTGGTGCTATATCATTTTTCTACAAATGTAGCATATAGTTATTGGCGATGTTTTGGTTTTTTCACGTAATGTCTTGCCATTTTTGTATAGTTAAAAATTATAGGTGACGTTCCATAAATCATAAAGAAAAAGTATTAGCTGCAAAAAATTTTTTACCTAAAAGCATTACAAAAAAGTAGCTAAAAATAGAATATTGGCAGGAAAATTTTAACTCCAAATGATTGACAATGAAAATAAAACGTAACCAATAATTTTTTGCTATGTTTTTATCTTTATAGCTATACAGTATCAGCTATGTTTTTTATAACATAGCCAAATCTTATTAGCTAAGTTTTTCATAACATAGCCAAATGTTATTTGCTACGATTTTAATAATGTCGCAATATATTTTTTGTTACATTTTTAATCTATGACATTGAACATGTTTTGTATATAATGCAACGACATGGGCTTTTTGTTGTGAATTATTTGTTTATTATTATAAAATTAATTTGTAGAAAAATATTATTAATTGAAAATATCAAACATTGTATATATAAAGTAAAATTATATAAATATCATTAAATTATACCAATAAAAAATAAAATTAAAGGATGATCATTTGTTCCTATATAAGATGTTAATGAACAATTCTTACATAAAACAAGAAATAAAGAGTTCAAGTGACAAATTAGAAAATGTTTTGCTTAGGTTGTAAAAATATTAGAGCATAACCTGAACAACTAGTTAGTATTGTCCATGTCCATGAACTTGTAATCATCCAAAAAAACTTAGTTAAAATCAACTAAAAATATTGTGAGTATTGGTATAATATGTATTTGGTTCTGATTAAAGCAAACACCACATAACTTTCCTATTCATAACATAATCACTCATCAGTTGCATCGTCGTCCATTCTATAATCCAACAAGAAAAGTATTAGATTTAAATTATAGTACAAACAAGAAATGAAAGAAAAAAGTATAGGAGATAGAATTGTTAGTTGCCCTATCCTCAGCTTTGTAGTCATTATTAGTGGACTAAAGTTTGGAGGATCTACTCAAATTAGGATCTACTCAAATCATCCCAAGGTAGCCTTTTAAATTAACTTGTGGGATATCTCCAAAACCCATAGGTACATTCATTTTTATAAAGTAAGAACTTGAAAGCACTTCCAAATCATGTCCTAACATGTCATTATGATTATATACACATCTAAAGCAAGTTGTATATGTAATATGTTGTGTTACGTTACTTAAATTTTGAACTAAAGAAGTTTTAAACTTATTTCTAACATAAAACATGTTTCTTATTATGTAAAATCTCAAGGCTCTAACAACATCCAAAATATATCTATGTTTTCTTTCAATCACTCCTTTTGTTGATGGTATAAGGACTATTATGCTGAAGTAAAATTCATATAGTACTTGATAAAAATTTCAGCCATTTGATTATTAATAAACTCAATGCCATTATTTGGTAATAGTTTTAATGGTGGTCTGAAACTAGTTTGTAATGAGGTTAATAAAGTGTTTAATAATTTGGGAAAGTTGGCTTTTAGATTGCATAAGATATATCCATACACAATGTGAAAAATCATCAATGGTAGTTAAGAAATATTGAGTTCTAGTTAAAGTTTTCATTTAATGCCCCTACAAATAAAAATGTACTAAAACATATTTTGAGATATTGTGATGCTTTTAAGAAAGGGTAATATATTTTGTTTTGCAAGTGGGCAAACAGGATAAAAAAAATTTTAGGTAGAAGGTTTTAAAGTTAAGAAATATGATCTAGCTTAGAATGGGAAACATGAACCCAATATATTGTTCCAAATAGAAGAATAACATCTAAACAAAGAAAATAATTTCCTTTATTTAACTCTAGTTACAAAGCAAACATGAAATTTTGTATAGATTCTAATGATAATTGTTCATCCTTTATTACATAGTACAACTGAGATGGTGTAAACAAAAATCTTCAGTGCATGTTACAATTTAATAATTAAAAGATCTTTAGAATAACACTTGATTTAGGCCTTTTTCCATTATGAAACTAAGGTCATTATTCAGTTGAGCTTTCAAGCACTTAACAATTATTAGTACATCAATATAGTAATAATTTCAAGGTTTCAACTACTCTTTTTTTTAAACCAACCAAGAGTCAAATTTTATAAAGAAAAAGAAGATATAATTTTTGGATCTTATTATTTTATAAGAAAACCAAAAATATTATGTAATGTTCTATATTCATGTAATGATCGTATTGAATTATATCCTGCAATGAAGCTAATTGTTCATCCTTTATTACAAAGTATAACTGAGATGGAATAAACATACATCTAAATTCAGAAACAACAACTGTAAGATTTGATTCAATGTGTGATTTCGCTATCATTAGCTTTAGCACCTTTAGTTAGACTGCATTTGTAATTAGAGTATTAATGTCATCATCATTTTCTCCATATTTATATAGAGGAGTATCCACCTCATCCACTTGTGCAATAAACCTATTTTTGAACTTATTCCATCCATTCTTTTGTCAATCATTTCTCAGTTTAAAACCAAATTGCTTTATTATATTCTCTCTTAAACCGTTATACTAATCAGGATAGCCAACTAACTTGAAACATATTTCTTTTATATGAATATTCTTTTTATAGTAATTACAATAAAAAGACATTTAAATCTTTCTTAATCATTTCAATCTCACTAAAATCCTTCTCAAAACTTTGCTGAAACTTAACAAGTATATCAGAAATCTAAAAAAAAATTAGATAAAGAATGATACATAAATTTTTATTTCTCATCTCCCAACACTAATGACACTACAAGAGTTAAGATATTTAGTGACAATTTTTTTGTGACTAACTATTATTTTGTCACAAATACGAGGTTTTTTGTGACAAGACAACTGGTTGACACTATCGTTTGGATTAACTGTGATGATTTATTTTTTGTCACTAATACAATAGTAATTGTGACAATTTAGTATCTTTCACAATT
>JANKOD010000003.1:1601690-1611818 GCA_026284645.1 Erythroxylum acuminatum
AGTTTCTATTGTCCAAATTGTTGCCTCGTGACACCTAGCATCAATTTGAGGGGGGATATTAATGATAGAAATCACGTATTGATTGTGTAAATATCTTAAGCTTAGATTATGGGTTTCTATTATTGGTTTATACAGATTTGTAGGCTTAATTAGTGGAGAGATTATCTCTGGCTCATTGTATATATGCAGAGCTCTGTAAACAAATGGTGATATGAGATTATTCAAAATTCTCTGATTTTCTCTTGTTCTTACATGGTATCAGAGCAAAGGTTCTAATTCAATCCCTCTTTCGAGTTCTCTGTGTTTATCTCTCTCATATATATCTCTGTGTTATCTTAGTCCACTCGTCGTGTCAGTTTCTTTATTCCTTGATCATATGGATTCTCATAACAATGATTTGTTGTCCACCAAGTTCAATGGCAAGAATTTCTCCATATGGGAATTTCATTTCCGTGTCTATGTGCAAGGCAAGGGTCTGCTCGGCATGCTTGAAGGAACCACACCTGAGCCCACTGATGCAAAAGAAAAGGAGACGTACTGGTCTAATAATGCTAAGGTAATTACCTGGTTAATAAATTCAATCCAAGTTGATATTGCAATTGGCTTGCGTGCTTTCACTTTGGCTTCCGAGATGTGGCTTCACCTTCAACAAATCTATAAACAAATCAATGTGGCTAGAGAATTCGATCTTGAGAGACAATTAGCCGACTGCAAACAAGGGGAAGCGAGTGTCCAAAGTTTTTACTCGAGCTTATTCATCATCTGGTCGGAGCAGGATCAGAATTTAAAGTCTACCCTTAAAGCAGACGCTTTGAAGGCTGTTTTGGAGGAACGGAAAAGGACTCGAGTTGTCCAATTTCTCATGAAGCTTCGTCCTGAATTTGAAGCAATTCGAGCCAATATTCTTAATCGAGAGAGTGTTCCAGATCTAGATGTCACCCTATCTGAAGTTCTACGGGAAGAGACACGTCTCACCTCTCAAGCATCTTTGGATAATACAACGGCCAATGATTTTGCTATGATGGCCTCAAAACCTCCGACACGTAAATCACATCAGATCACATGTTATGAGTGCCAGGAGACAGGCCACATTGCATCTCAATGCCGTAAAAAGAATTGGTGTAACTATTGTAAGAAACCTGGGCATAATATTGTTAATTGTCGTCGCCGACCAGCCCGTCGCCAGGGCTCAACTTCTGATCACCAAGCCTATCAAGCTACTGGGTCAGTTACTCAAAATCAAAATTCGTTTGACCCAGCAACACTGCAAACGATGATTAGTGAGACAATAGCTGCAGCTCTTCCCGCGGCAATTTCCAGTGCTTTGACAGCAACATACCCAGGTAAGAACAAAGGTACAGATTCTTTAGTTTGGCATATTGATTCGGCCGCATCTAATCACATGACTGGGGAAACCAAATACTTTACGACCTTGTCTCCACCACTCACTCCCCAAAATATAATTACTGCTAATGGACATACTCTTGCTGCCACTGGTCTTGGAAATATTCCACCACTTACAAATGTCTTACACGTACCAAACTTAACCGCAAACTTACTTTCTGTTGGTCAACTTGTAGAGCAAAATTGCATTGTCATTTTCTCACATTCTGGTTGTGTTGTTCAGAATCTAAAGACGGGGAAGGTGATGGCCAGAGGACGTAAGATTGGCAGACTTTTTCTCCTTCATTTCACCGATAACCATACTCATTCATGTTTTCTTTCAGTATCGGAGGGGGACATTAGTACTTCTCATAAACTTTGGCATCTTTGGCATCAACGTTTGGGTCATCCACATCCTCAGCGTCTTTCTTTAATGCTTAAGTCTTGTATTCCTGCTACAAATAAAAATCATGTGCTTCCTTTGCGTCAGTCATGTGAGGTATGTGCTATGTCCAAAAGCCATAAACTTTCATTCCCATCTAGCACTACTACTTATTCTGAACCTTTTGCCTTGATTCATAGTGATATTTGGGGACCATCTCCGGTAATATCTCGATTGGGCTATCGTTATTTTCTTTTGATTGTTGATCATGCCTCTCGTTATACTTGGGCGTTTTTTCTTCGCCAGAAAAGTGAAGCACCAAAAATTGTCATGGAATTTGTTCAATTTGTTAAAACTCAATTCAACAAACACATACAAATTTTTCGTTCCGATTCCGGGGGAGAATTTACCACAACAGAACTCCTTACTTTTTTCAAAACAAATGGTATTCAAATTCAACGATCTTGTCCTCATACCCCTGAACAAAATGGGATCGTAGAGCGTAAAAATTGACATGTTTTAGAAACGACGCTCACACTGCTTAATGCATCCAATATTCCTAAAACATTTTGGGTTGAAGCCGTACGTACTTCTGTTTATCTTATCAATCGGCAATTTTCTTCCACCATACACAAGGAACAAAGTCCCTATCATGTCATTTACCAAAAATCTCCAGATTATACACATCTAAAAATATTTGGTTGTGTGTGCTTTGTCCATCTTCCAAAGAATGAACGCCATAAACTGTCAGCGAAGGCCGCTAAGTGTGTCTTTGTCGGGTACAATGAGGTTCAGAAGGGTTATTTGTGTTACGATCCCTCTAGAAAACAATTACGAGTTTCTCGACACGTAATCTTCTTTGAACATGTCTTTTATTATCGGTCAGCGTCAACCTCGAGGGACAAGACCGTGTCTTTCCTTCCTTCATTCTCCGATCAAGAGTCTTTTCCTGTCAATCTTACGGATGACCATAATGATAAAGACTAGCATGATAATACCATAGAGCCCCCAACACCAGATTCCTCACCATCAACACCAACTTCGTCATCCTCACATATACCTGATCCATTATCTCTCAATTCTCGACCCAAAAGAACTACTAAAGCCCCAGATCGATACGGTTACTCCCCAGGCAGATTTGGTCGATCATATGCCTTACTAACGACTTTGGAATCTATCTCTGTACCTAGTTCTTATTTGCAGGCATGCAGCCAAAAAGTGTGGAAAGAAGCGATGGAGGAGGAACTAAAGGCACTCGAGGAAAATAATACTTGGGAGATTGTAGAGCAACCAGAACATGTATCGGTAATCGGCAGCCGTTGGGTGTACTCAGTCAAGCTAAAGGCCGATGGAACTCTCGATAGATACAAAGCGAGATTGGTGGCACAAGGATATAAACAAGAGCATGGAATCGATTATGACGAGACATTTGCTCCGGTTGCAAAAATGACCACTGTTAGAGTTTTATTAGCAATAGCGACTGCCCGACATTGGGTCCTCCATCAATTAGACGTGAAGAATGCATTCCTACATGGTGATCTCCAAGAAACTGTATTCATGAAACCTCCTCCAGGATATTTAGAATCACAGAAAAATCTGGTATGTCGTCTTCGAAAATCACTTTACGGTTTGAAGCAAGCACCTCGAGCATGGTTTGATAAGTTCCGCTCAACAATTATTTCAGCTGGTTACTCACAGAGTGCCTCTGACCACTCCTTATTTTTGCGAGAATCATCAACAGGTATTTGTGCTCTTCTTCTTTATGTTGATGACATGATTATTACTGGCGACGATATGGTTGAAATCACACGGCTGAAACTACATCTTCATAGCTCATTTAAGATGAAAGATTTGGGTCGTCTCACATATTTTCTGGGATTAGAGGTCAGTTATGCCACTGATGGAATTATGTTGAATCAACACAAGTATGCAACTGATCTTGTTAAACTAGCTAATATCACGGACGATAAGATGGTATATACACCAATGGAAATTAACACTAAATATAAAACTGATGATGGAGAACCATTTCAAGACCAGACATTGTATAGGAGGTTAGTTGGATCGTTGATTTATTTAACAATGACGCGTCCGGATATTTCCTACGCCGTGCAAGTTTTGAGCCAATTTGTCACTAATCCTTCTACTAGTCATTATAAGGCATTACTCAGAGTAATACGTTATGTTCGCAGTACAATACATCATGGTTTATATTTTCCGGTTGATAATACACTAATATTAGAAGGGTATGCCGATGCCGACTGGGCTGGTTGTCCAAACTCCCGAAAATCTACAACAGGCTGGTGTATGTTTCTTGGTTCTACTGTTATATCTTGGAAGTGTAAAAAGCAGTCTCGAACATCAAAATCTTCTACCGAAGCTGAATATCGTGCAATGTCTGCTGCCTGTTCGGAATTGATTTGGTTACGGCGATTATTATCGGAATTGAAAATCCCTATAGCAACAACTTCGAAGCTTCATGCTGACAACACTAGCGCAATCAAGATTGCTACTAACCCTGTTCAACACGAAAATACAAAACATATAGAAGTTGATTGTCACTATATCAGAGAGCTTGTGGCTGAGAAGAGTATCTCTCTACAGTACATTTCCACGCATGATCAGGTTGCTGACTTGTTTACGAAAGCAATGACAAGAAGTCGTCATCAGTTTCTATTGTCCAAATTGTTGCCTCGTGACACCTAGCATCAATTTGAGGGGGGATATTAATGATAGAAATCACGTGTTGATTGTGTGAATATCTTGAGCTTAAATTATGGGATTCTATTATTGGTTTATACAGATTTATAGGCTTAATTAGTGGAGAAATTAACTCTGGCTCATTGTATATATGCAGAGCTCTGTAAACAAATACAGACATGAGATTATTCAAAATTCTCTGATTTTCTCTTGTTCTTACAATTTAAAATGGTTTTAAAAATAACAATAAGCTAAAAAATATCTCTTTGCCAAACGCTTCCAAAATCAAGCTCGACCGACACGACTAGGAAGATGAACCGTAGAAACCTGCTTGCATCATGCAAACGTACACGAGTACGAAGAAATGAGTGATGAAGAGAGTCCAAAGGGAAATAGACAAGTCTCTTCTGCCAAGATTGTCGGTTCCTTAGCATGGGCACGAAGAAGAAACATGAAAGTAACGTGTGAGCTAAAAACAAAAGACGAGTACAATGAAAAAATGCCCTCGTTTCAAAAAAAAAAAAATGCCCTCAGTTGCTGGAATCATTGCAGCATCCGAGGAAAGAATCTGAATCCTCTCCACAAACTCCATGCACGACACTGTTCTCTCTCTCATCATCTTCTCTTTTCTTTTCTTTTTTTATCAGATACAATCCAACAACATTAACTACTTCGTGTCGGCCAGTTCATTGTTCTTCTATTTTCTTATTTTTTATTTGATGTTTCTAAATTATTTGGAACTTAACTTCTTACAGAGTGTTACTAATGGAATCAGATTAGGGTTTGTGTGGAAAACACCGATTGATTGAGATAGAGCAATGATAATGGTGAGCCTGCAAAACCGGGCCATGTATAATGGTAGAGGACATAACTCATTTTATAGTACTTTCTATTTTGTACTTAAGTTGTCTTGTTTAATTTTCCATTTAAGTAATTGTATTATTATGAACAAATTAGTTCAAATTAGAGTTGTTACTTGATAATTAAAGGGTACTTGATAGCACCCTTTAATTATAACTAAAATAATATCATTTTTGGTATAATTAAACATTATAACATCATTTTAATCTTTTAATTTATATATTAAAATAACATAATTTTAATTAGTTAAACTGATAAGATAAGAAATTTAAGGTTCAATCGATATTAGACTATTATAAAACTGACTAAAATTAAAAAATTTGAAATATGGTTGAAAAAAGTTATTCTTATCTATTAAATAATTTGAAGTTTAATTGAAAATAAATTATTAAATAAAAATTATTAAATTTATTTTAGTTTATAAGAACTTATTAATTTACAAGAATCGACCGATTAATTAATAAATTGATTGGTTTTTAACAACAAGAGTTATTAGACAAAATCGAAACGAAATTTAAAATTATTTAATTTATTTTAGTTTATAAGAACTTATTAATTTACATGAATTAACCGATTAATTAATAAATTGATTGGTTTTTAACAACAAGAGTTATTAGAATAAATCGAAACGAAAATTTAAAAAAATAAATCAAAAAATTTGTCGATTCAAGATTTTTATGATTGAACCGATCAAACTATAATACCAAGAAAATGTGACGAGCAATAGATGGTTAGGTATTATTTAGGTCAAAAGATTTACAAAAGACAATGTGTAAGCACACGTCGTCTTTCTAGAGTTGAATTGAAACGACAAGAATAGCAGGCAAGTGATCCCACCACTCCACATGCATTAATCTTCCAAATTAAAATTGGTTTCCCACTACCTAATTGACCATTATAAATGCCCCCAATCTTCATTAACCAATTGATGTGTTTCAAGTGGTCTTACTTGGATTATAGTCACTACATTCGACCAAAGGATCTAAACTGGGCCCGTCTCAAATCAAATCTATATGATTTGACTCCAGATGACTCAAATTTAAGGGAGAATTTTGATTTTTCATTTTATATAAAATTTTAAATTTCAACTGAGTTTAATTTATACCTATGTGAAACTTGACATCACTCACCCACGTTCAGAACATTAATTTAAAAAAATTTAAAGTTTACTCTATTTGATAATATTAACCTGAATTTTGAAAAGTTGCATTAAAATGATTTAACTTTTAAATTTTAGTAAAAATATTTTGACATTAAATTAACTTTATTAGTATTTTTGTCACGTAATTGCTATTGATTCTATTTGTGTTGTGTGTAAATTTTATTATTTAATAAATTAAATTATAAAAATATATAATAACTATGAAATAAAATATTTGAATGAGTGCGTAATAATCTTAAGGCTTTCAATTTTTTAACTTATTAAAAAAATTTATATGTGACACAAATATAATATGTGTCAATTATGTGTTAAAAATATTGATATGATGCAGCTTACACATCATCCCGTTAACAAATAATTTTACATTTGATTATTTTTGCTAAAAATTGAAAATTAAAATATTTTAATATTACTTTTTAACGGGCTACAGTTATAAAATTCAGTAAATTTTATAAATATTTTTACATTAACTATATGCAAAACCATATTATCATTTCATTATTGAGTTAACCTAAACAAAATTTTCAATCGATATCATTTTTATCTAACTAATTAATTTTTAAGTTCGGACTGCAAACTCTAAACTCAGGTCAATTTTAAAGATTAAATTTGAGCTTAGATCATAAATGAGCTTGACTCGGGCCCCATCTAGTTTGTTATCAAACCCTAATGGTGATGTCTTTGTATGTGGTTAGTGATTGAAGTTGAAGAACGCATTCCCAATTCTACTTTACAAATGCAACAAAATCTCTACGAAAGGTGAGTTTTGTGATGTTCAAAGCAACGAATGAAAATGCATATAGATAGATAGATAGGTTCCAAAAAGATTCTCCACCTGAAAACACAAAAATCCACCTGAAGAAGATGTTACATTTGGATCCACCTCTAATTCCAAAACCATAAATTGCCTATTGAAATCAAGTCAAAGTGGTCCAAACTTTATTACAGTTTAATGATAAGCAGTCCAAACTCAAAATTTGTCACAACTCATTCAAACAACATGAAATCCACATCTCATATTCCACTTCTAGCCTTTACCCACTATAGAGTGATGTAAAAGAGCATGGACAAGGCTATTAGCACCTCTCTTTATGAACCTTTTGTTTTTTTGGTCCTCATGAAAAGGAAAAGGTGCATTTGTCTAAAGAGAATAGGGTTCTTCTTTTCTTTTCTTTTTTTTCTAGAAAGCAGTTTGAGTCTCGTGATAAATAGGTATATATTTCATGTGCTAATGGTGAAGCCAAGTTATAATTGGCACCATTGTTTTAAACCAAAGTGGGTCACTTTCTAAAAGAAAACTTAAAAAATTACTTTATTCCTTCCAATAGTCTTCCATCTCATGGCATATAAAACAAGTATAAAGGTATCTCTATTTTGATATTATTTGCTTTAAAATTCTAAGAGTTGCCCTCTTTGATTTCTACTTCCAAAAGGTTTAAAGGGTTCGAATTGTGGTTAAAATAAGCTAAATTAGGTGAAATTTGATTTAACAATTTAAATTTAATCTGATTAAATCAGGTTAAATTTATTTTTCGTAATATTATAATTCAGTCGACAGATGTTTAAATATGGTGTTGATTTATTTTAGTCTTTCACTTGTTTTCGTTTTATTAACTATGAATTACTATATATTTTATAAATTATTTAATATATTTAAAATATTAATTAAGATGTAAATTTATTAATAAATTAGTAATTAAAGCATCAAATTCTATGAAATATATGGCTAGACATTAATAAAATTTCTTTAAACCATAAATGGGGAAAAACAAAAGGAAAAAGGAAAAGATTATTTTGTTAAACGGGAAAACATTAAAATAATAAAAACAACAATAATAACGATAAAGAAAAATTACCCATTTAAAGAAAAAAAGAAAAAAAGAAAAAATGTAAAAGAATAAGAATAAAATAAAAGAATTTAATAAGGGATGGGCAAGAGGCAGTCCGTACAAGGCAGATGTCGCGTGATGGAACACCATCATAAAAGCGCGTGCAGTAATAATTTCGACCTTTCCCCAGAATCTCACCGATATCTCCACTAGGCGGCGCAGCTGTCACTAATTATGGGCCTTGTGCAGCAGACTTTTTCCATCCTCATTTATTACACCCTATCACCACTCGCTCGAGTACGCAGATCACGATCTCACTCTCTTCGTGATTGCTCACATACAATAATATAACTTTTTATTTGAATATTATCTTAAAGTCTAAACAAATTTAAGTTAAATAATTATGAAATTTCCGTAATTGATAATTTAAACAGCATTATAAAAGAAATAATATAATTTTTATAAATATGACAAAAATAATAATATTTTAAATAAATATCATTTTAAAATTAAATTTATAATTTTTGAAATTAAAAGACTCTGAAATCAAAGAGTTCTTGATAAGATGTCGATATCTAAAACCCTGTTGATGTTCAGTTATACCAGGAATCAGGAATCAGGAATCTGGAGTCAGGAGATGTGAACATTCAACAATTTGGGATAAAAAAGAAGCTTGACAGGATTGAATGCTCCCAGGTAGGTCTTTCAGTAATAAACTCAGGAGTTTTAATGAGAGTACCATTTACTTCAGCTCTGTGAGTGAGCGAGTGAGTACTGAGAAATAGAAATTTAAGGAAAACTTTCTGATCCCGCAAGTTTCTTTTCAGGAAGATTTTGCCAATTTGGACCTTGCTTGCTTATCTGTCTTTTTGCATACCCTTTAAGATAGGTGTAAGTGTAACGCAGAGCGAAGAAGAAGACGAAGAAGAATGATTTTGCCCGTCACTTGGGCTCTGGCAATGCAAATCAGGTTCTTGGGGTTTAGGGTTTAAGGCTTTTTAGTTCTATGCAGATATGGTCCAAACTGTTGTGTTGTGCAACTTCACTTAATTTCCAGGCTTCAGGTTTCAGCCCTGTTTTGCTCCATAAGACCTTTGGAGATAGGGAGGCTTGTCTAGTTATGCAACTTACTCTTAAATTTAATTATATTTATTAATAATCATTAAATATATTAATTTAGTTACAAAATAAATAAAATTATTAAGCAAAATTGAATAATTCATAATTTTTATTAAAATTAATGTATTAAATAATTAGATAATATATATTTAATTAATAGTAAATGAGATTATGAAAAAAACCAATTGTTGCACTTTCGTAATTTTTGGAGACAAAAATAAAAACTCAAATAAATATATTTTTATTGGATTTAAAAATAAAAATAAAAATAAAAATATCCATATAAGCAAACGAGCCTAAAAGTTGGAGGTTGATACGAACTATTATCAAACTCTAATTAAGAATGGACCTCGTATATCTATTACTGATTTAAATTTTTTTACGAGATATTTTCAGGTTGTGTATGAATTTGAAATACTCATGATATTAATTTCCTACGTGCGTGTTTTGTAAGCAACCACTGGATTGTGGTTGAGCGTAGGGACAACGCTACCCTTGCTCGCTCGCTCGCTATCTGTCTTTTTACATACCCTTTTAAGATAGGTGTAATGCCACTAGACAGTAACACTTTTGACAATATGTTATAAAATACCTATTTATGGTAACATTATATCATAAAATGTTATGATTCTTAATTTGATAAGTAACACTTTATGATTTTATAACATATAATTTATCATTGATAACAATTT
>JANKOD010000003.1:1673863-1686498 GCA_026284645.1 Erythroxylum acuminatum
GTTGGTTCACTAAAACCATTTTGCATACAAATTAGCCATATTCTCAACTAATTCATTGATTTTTCCCAACTCAAATTAGTAACCCAATTATTCTAATGTTTGGTTTCATTGCAGTTGGTGATTTGAATCACTTGATCTCTGCAACCATGAGTGGAGTCACTTGCTGCCTCAGGTTCCCAGGACAACTCAACTCTGACCTCAGAAAACTTGCTGTGAATCTCATCCCCTTCCCTCGTCTGCATTTCTTCATGGTTGGTTTTGCTCCTTTGACCTCACGAGGCTCTCAACAGTACCGATCTTTGACGGTCCCCGAATTGACTCAACAAATGTGGGATGCCAAGAACATGATGTGTGCTGCTGACCCGAGGCACGGTCGCTACCTCACAGCATCTGCCATGTTCCGTGGCAAGATGAGCACCAAGGAAGTGGATGAGCAAATGATTAATGTCCAAAACAAGAACTCGTCTTACTTCGTTGAATGGATCCCGAACAATGTGAAATCCAGCGTCTGTGACATTCCTCCAAGGGGGCTCTCCATGGCATCCACCTTCATCGGAAACTCAACCTCCATCCAGGAAATGTTCCGGAGAGTGAGTGAGCAATTCACAGCCATGTTCAGGAGAAAGGCTTTCTTGCACTGGTACACCGGCGAGGGAATGGATGAAATGGAGTTCACCGAAGCAGAAAGCAACATGAACGATCTTGTCTCCGAGTACCAACAGTATCAGGATGCTACTGCCGACGAGGAGGGTGATTATGAGGATGAGGAAGACGACGTAGCAGAGCATCTGTGAAGTGTTGTACTCAACTCTTGCTTCTCTCTGGTGGTTTATGTGCTTGGGAAAGAAGCGTTAACAAGAATGTCTATTTTTCGTTTGTTCTGGTTAATAAGGATGAGTAGTAGTGGAGAGGTCAAAACGTCGTCGGATATGCAGACATATCTGGGAAGTAGTTGCGATTGGATGCGCATTTTGTTTGTTATGTATGGTTTATAAATCTCTTCTATTATTATGTTGTGAACCGATCATCCAACGGACTTATTAGCTCTTGTTCTGTTTTTGCACTTCTGTAGCAGTTCCCTTCCTCCAGTTCTTATTATTCTAGTCTTTTTGGGAATAAATTCAGTTCCCTTTTTACCTATTTAGTTTGAGTTTGTTAAAGTTGATAAATCAAAATAATTTGATTTAACTTATATTTAGATATTTAAATCTGATTGATTTGGGACTCATTTCCAAGTACCAAGCCTAACAGGCTTGTATTTTTACTTGTTATAAGCCCATGTTGAAGGGTCTTCGGCCAGGTCCTTTGCAAATCCTTCCACTGGATCGTTTCAATGACTACGCCACTAGGAGTGAATTTCTGTTTATTGGAGGTCGGAAGGCATACCGATTAGGATTTGAACAGAAGTACATATTCATTATTAATATTTTCACAAAAAATAAATAAATATTAATAATGTTAGCATTAATAAATCTTTATATGAATGATAAAGCATTTCTAAATTTTAAGTTCGATTTAGTTTAATAATTTTTATTGTAAAAAATAGATCAATTTGTTAATTAATTAGTCAGTTTTTATAAAAGTAAAATAAATTAATTAATATTTATTTAACGGTCTCTTTTTAATTAAAATTTAAATTTTTTATAAATAAAGCCAATTTTTAAAATTTTAAATTTTATTCAATTTTTAAAACTAATTTTATGACAATTTAATATCAATTAAACTTTAAACTTTTTATTTAATTACTAATTTAACTTCTAGTTCAAAATTAAAAACACTGCTACTTATCGAGTCCAAATCCTTTATCTAATATTATGGTGTCTTATTGTGTCAAATAAATCTCAGCTATTTATTTATATAGGTTCTGCGTGAGTCCCGCAAAATAAATTGCTAAGATTCTATGAAACAGAATAAGACAGAGTAATATTAGACAGAGGATCTGAATTTCTACTTACAATAGTCGTCAATTTGGTAGTTGCAGGAGAGGGACTGAATTGCATTAAAAATGCCAACAAAATTTGACTTTGTTGCTTCTGTTGTTCTAATGAATCCCCCAACTGGCTGGTGTTGGAGGTTGAGAGTTTTGAGAGACTTTGATTGTACTTTGTGTCTACTTCTCTGTTCTAAAACTTCTTTCACACCTACAACTACTATGACCAACATCACATTGTCAATCAATTCCTTAAAAGATGCTTCTAATCTCATCAATTACCTTCATTTCTCAATGTTAATCATATCATTTCTTCAATGGAGGGGTTACTAATGAAATAGATGAAGTTAGTAAAGTTTGATCTAACCTCAATAGTGTTAATATAACACGTCGTTAAAGAGGTAATTCAATTAATAATTGAGAGTTTATTTGAAGTTAAAATCAAAAAAATTTATAGATTATTTTTTAATAAAGTTAAGATTTGTATCAAGTCTGATTTTAGTATTAATTAATTTAAAAGGTAATAATTATAAATTAATATTAGATTTAATTGTTTATTCGTACATTTATTCTAATGTTTTTGAAATCAGACAGGAAATTAATCTAGTAACACAAGACGTTTGAGGTTTAAAAGGTTTAACTGGTATTAGACTGTCATAAAATTGGTTAAAGATTGAATAAAATTAAATAATTTGAAAAATGATTGAAGAAGACTATTTTTGCTCGTAAAAAAATTTAAAGTTTAATTAAAAAAGATATTGTTAAATGAAAATTAATCTGTTTATTTTAGGTTATAAAAACTAATCAATTTTTAATAACAAATATTATTAAACCGAACCGAAAAGTTAACTGATTTAAAGTTTATGTTATTAAACCAACCGAAACGGTTTAATTTTTAAAATATTAACTTTTAAGGTAAAGAAAAAATGTTTCTATCCTAATGAATATTTCTCAATCTATGAAAATTGATATTCTAGATATTATGTCACTACCAGTGAATCAAGAAAAGCTTAAAAATAGGAAGAACAGATGGTATGACAAACCACCGCAAGAAATATCAATAATGTGGTGTCCATTGCAAGTATCTGGTTCTCTCGCCCATTTAAGTGTTGTCACTGCACCAAAAAGAAGGATCGGAAAGGCACATTTTTCCCTTTCGGTTTCCCAACAGGTGTAGGTGTCAGACCAACTTTGATCTCGACTCTCCAAAGTGAATATACTCCATAAATGTTCTATTGCAAAGTTGAAGAATCCTTGAACCTAATTTTGCTACGAAGGTGTTATTGGTGAGGTTAATTATTTTTAAGAACCTTCTAATTTAAAAAGTTATTTAAAATGGGTGATTTATGTGTTATTGTAATTCCTATATATTTAAAAAAATAGTGAATTTTATAAATGATAGTTAATTAAAAATACGTTAGAATTAACATATGTTATTTAAATCAAATTATTTATTTAAATCGAGTATGTCACTTAAATTTGATTCATTAACTGGTCAAATAATTAAAAAATCAAAAATTTTTAATTTAAAAAAAGTGTTAAGAAGGTATCCTTTTCATACAAGGATTACTTTGTGCTTTGATCACCTTTGTTATTATTTGGACAAATCAACTTGTATAGTTTGAGGGCAAGAGGATATGGAAGCAAAAAAGGTAATAAAAAGGACTAAAGACAAAGTTTGCTTACATTGTTGAAATTGGAAACATGTGCTTAAGCCATTAAGCGCTTCCCTTGCATGCATTAATGATCTGGAGTCAAAAAGATGTACTATTTTGTAACTTTTCTATCCTATCACTTTGCTTTGCTCATAAGGATAGAAACTCTTTCATTGCATCAATTCACTACCATAATAGCAAATTGGAAAGGAACTTTATTTTTGTGTTCCTTAGATAAGATGATGGCATGACTAGCCCTTACTTTTGACCAATTTTGATTCAAGTAGCAAAAAGGAATGACCAAAAGGATATAATTATAAAATTTCATATTCTTATATGCTCACCATGTGCTACAGTCCAGTGGTTGTGGACAAAATGTGTTAGATTTTTGCTGCTTTAAGAGATTTGTGTTGCTTTAATTTGATGCTTTCCATTGCCTTCTTGGTGGATGAGTTATTTAAAAGATTTGGTCCTAAATATTTAACGGCCCATGTGACTTATAGTTTGAGTTCCATATAAAAGAATCCAAGATGAGGATTGTTGGGTATTAAATAATGGATATTAAATGGGTCAACGACCCTTTCTCTTTCTCTTTTAAAATGAACCAACATGATGATTGGTGAAAGCATATATAAGTTTTAGAAACTTATTAAAGTGTATCTATACCATTTGAAGAAACCCATCAAAGAAAAATAGAAGCAGAAAGGGAATAAATCAAACCTTATAAAAACTATCATGAATTCAGATTTGTTTAAATAAATCGATCCATAAATGTTTTACATGTTTTTATTGATAACAGGAATAACAAGAATAACTTAATAAAAATTTCGTTAATATATAAAATTTGAAAAGGTATAGTACTATGTAACTTTAGCGTTAACAAGCAGAGAGATTAGTTTTTATTGAGAATGGTAGAATTATAATAACCTTACAAGCCTGAAATTTTGTGTCAAAATTGAAAAGTGGAGTGTTAAATTTTTTCATGGGTAGTGAGAACGATGAATATTGTTAGGGGTTGAGTGGTGTCGGCTTAATAAAGCCTTGTATAAAACTATTGTCGTTAGTGAAATAATTAGGCTTGGTGAGGACCCTGCAGATGTAGATAAGATGTGTCAAACTGCGTTATCAAATTTCGGCGTTGATCTGTTTAATTTCGCATTTATTTTTCTCATTTTCGTTTGTGTTGAAAAATTAACAATTATTAATGCGATTACTTTATATTTAGTAACTGACATATACAGTTACAAGTAATTACGACAGAACCTAAACTTGAACTTAGACAACTAAAACTTAACTTGGGGTTAGATTCATATTAATCTGTCACTCTTGTCAAGAAAATTATATGAAAAATACTTCCCATTCAAAAAAGAAAAAAAAGGAATTTGGAACTGAAATTTGTAATATAATGGCCAAAAATTCGCTTCTCGAGATGAGTTTTTAGTAGTCCTTTGATAGTTGGGAAATCATAAGATACTCTAAGCCCCTTCAGTCAATCATGTTCCAATGATGATTTCTTGTTTGTTTGTTCTCTGAATATCGATGTAGTCCGAGAGAAACAATTCTCAAGTCAGACGCCATTTTCATAACCTAAATAGGCTGAATGAATGGTCATGGAAAACAACAAAGAAGTTTATCAATTTGAGTCCATTATCCAATCATATATTTCTATATTTTAAAAATATGATCGAAAGTTAAATTAGTAAAACAAAATATGTAAAATTTAAAAAATTTAACTGATATTATACGATCATCAAATCGATTAAATATTGAATAAATTTAAAAAATTTGAAACATATTTAAAACGATTGTCCTTACTTATAAACAATTTTAAAATTTAATTTTAAAAATAATATTTATTTATTTATTTTAATTTATAAGAATTTATTAATTTATAAAAATTATTCAATCAATTAATAAACTAATCGGTACTTAACAACAAAAATTATTTATATAAATCAAGCTGTCAAATTAAAAATCAAACTGAATCGTTAGTTAATTTAAATATTTTGTAATTAAATAAGTCAAATGGGTTGAATTTTTAACGACTAAAACTGAGCGAAAAAGTAGAGGGTAGAGTACGAGGTGTATCATGCGCGACCTCAAATTCGTGGGACCCACGCGCTATAGTGACGGCTGGGAAAAGTCGTACAGAGAACACGCGTTGTGTTAGATCGGCTTCAACAATCCAAACCAAACCATCCGAGCGGGATTGTCCACTCAACGTTCAGGTTGATTTTCCCACGCACTTATATTAGTGCGTCGAGAGCACGTGGCCGCTTGATCTCCACCAAATGCTGCTTTTAATTTTATTACATTGTACTTGGAATTCTAAATATTTAATTTAAAAAATAAATTAGAGATATCTAATTTTACATTTTAATTGAACTATTGACCTTTCATGTGAGATTAAAAATATTCTAATTACTCCTAAATTTCAAAAACTTTAAATGTAACTTCTAACAAAATTTAGTTTATAAATATAATTTTAAATATCGGAATATCTTAGTTATTATTAAATTGTATAAAATTTGGATTATAATTAAAATTTAAGTTAATGGCTTTCGGAAACAATTTCCACTAGTTAGGGGATAAGGCTGCGTACTATTGAACCTCTCCACACCTCATATATTTGTAATGTAGTAATTAGAAGTCATGAAAAGATGTTGAAATTGTTAATACTAATTGATTTAATTTTTTATATTTAATTTTGATTTATTAATTTTTTTTGAAATATATATTATTTCATATATTCAATAATTTATTTAATATTCACCAGAAAAATCACAATTTGTATTAAATTATGAAATTGAATTTTATTTACAAAAATCCATTTAGTATGCATATTTAGGAATAGTGCCTTCATCCATTGAACTCATTCTCCATGTCTATATCTCCTTCTGCCTCGTGCGTGAGCTAAGCAATGACCCTACATAAAGTATATGCCTTTTGATGATTTGTTGAACCGTCACAAAAACAAACACACACAAAATTCTGATAAGGTTCTTTCGGAAAGCAAGCAACAGCTTCTTTTTAATTGAAGAAGAGTATAGAATCTGGTATTTCATTGACTGGCCACCAGAACGTAACACACAACCTAACACGTGCAACAACAAGACAATACATGTGTCAAATACTCGTTCTAACTACGTAAGTTTTGTTGTTCTGTACTCTCTCTACCCCAGAACTTGGAATCTGTGTGCGTGTGTGTTTCTTGGTAAAGCTAAGAAGTAATCGTGTTCTGGTAACATGAAGGAGAGAAGAGGAAGTGGGTTGTGGTCAAAAGTCGTCATCATCTGCCGACAAAGGAGACCTTCAAAGTTCAAACCCCACTTGTGCCTGAAATTCTTGTATTTTAAGTATATTTTCTCGAAAAGTTAGGGACCATCATTACATTGCAAGCTGGTGCTTGTAAAATTACAAAATTCATAATCTTTTCGACGAGGTCATAGCAATGGCTGGAACTGTTAGTTCTGTTCTTTTATCTTATTTCAGTACTATAGACATTAGACAAAAGTATGAAAAGCAAAGTTGAGAAGAAGTATGAAAAGCAAAGTTGAGAAGCTAATAGTAACATTTTGACATTCTTATACATTCAGAAGAAGAGGTTTACAGATCGAGATCAATGGCAAGAAATTATTCTGTGTAAAGGTCTCATCTTTTCTGAAAGGTGGGAAAGAGAACAAGTTTGCTGGCGCAGGTCAAGGTTCTCTACACATTGTTAATCCAAAATATCAAGTCAAGAATCCTAACCAGCATGAATTCTAATGAAACAATTGCCTCTGGACCTGAACGTATTAAACATGGAAAAACTGTTTCAAATGTTTGTTTCCCTTTCAGTGCAGAATAGTCCCACTTTGTATTAAGATCAATGCTTGGATTTCATGTTACCACAGAGTCATTGTGACGACGTACTGATGACAGGCAGCCGGAGATGTTACCAGAACTCCAGTCGGCTATACAATAAGAGCTACCTCCGACCATGTGGCCAATGCCTGATAGTATTTCCAAGTCTTCCGTGTTGATTTTTATGGTGTCCTTGCTTGGGGAGGTCATGCAAATCCATGACTTGGATTGTTCTCTGCCTCTTTGCTGTTAAAAGCAGAAAGCAGAATATTCTTATCAATAGCCAATTAATAGAGATGACATTTAAGTCAGTCTCAAGTTGGAATCATTCTTCATCCTCTGACAAAGATGGGAAAAGAAAATGAAATAAACATCCTATATGAAAGCATAGTTAATGATTGAGTTGATCTAAACTAAATCTGTATCGACATAAATAATGTAAGATAAAGATCATGTATAGCATTTCAAGGAGAACACCAACCATTCTCAACTTGTTGATAACTCTCCTGAAGTTTTCTCTTGGTGGCTTCAAGTTTCATCTGGACAGCAGCTTCGTCCGAACACTTAATTTTCTAATTGAAAACAAAAAACAGAGACAAGATAAAATTAGAATCCCCATGATCAGACTGCATTAAATTTTCATACAAGGACCTGCTTTAAATTTTATGCTTACATCTTGTTGAACACTTAAAGGCTTTCTCTGGTTTGTAATCTTTTCGGATTTTGTCTGAGACTTTAATTGATTACTTGCATTGTTCTCCACATTTGTCTTTCGAGGTCTTCCAGGTCCAGAACCATTGTTCAATGGCTTACCTGGCTTCATGGGAGCTACTTGTCTTGTCACTAGCTCACTCTTGTTGCCCTTTGCTACCACATTTGCCTCGTTTGTGGTCTGCTTCTTAGTCATATTTTGGGTCATATTTTGGTTCTCAATTGATGGCTTTCTTCCTTTATCACGGTCCTTGTTGAATTCCCCACCGCTTCGAGGATCTGAAACAACATTCCTAGTTCAGAATCATGTATCTAAGAAGTGGGGAATTCAGATACAGACCGAAGATCAGAGCTATCTAAGTAAAAGCACAAGAGATGGAAAATCAACTCACTTCCGTAATCATCCAAGCCATCAAAGAACTGCACAAAATAATTACAGAAAATGGGAAAACCAGAATCAGTTAGTTTTCAAGAGGTTCTCCCAAGCAACTAAACTGCCCAAATCAAACGTAAAAACAAACGAGAAAGGCAAGTACCTGTGAGAGCTCCATTGAAGTGGGTTGAGTGGCAAAGAAAGCTATTTCATCTAGAGGTGGAGATGGAAGCCCTTCTTCTTCTTCTTCTTCTTCTTCTTCTTCTTCTTCTTCTTCATCAACAACAGATGGGTTAACAGACTCGGGAGTACCTTCATCACCTAAGACCATTAAAGAAAATCAGACTCCAGAAATACCTTTGGATTGCAAACATGGAATGATGGTAAACATTAAATATTACCAAACAAGTTCCCACCTTTAACAGCCTTAGTAGCATTACACCATTCATCCACCAAAACCTTCCAGCCACTGCATTTAGCCGAAAAAAGATGTTTAATAAATAGATGTTCTCCGGTCAATTATTCGCCTCGATCAATTATAACGACTAAATAAAAACTAGATCTTATTAAGCATTTCAGCTATTAGCCAATTCACAGCGTGGCTAGATGTTCATTATACAATAAAATAGACCCATGATGGTAATACATCAACACCATGTCATTTGATAATGGAAAAAGAAGTAAACCATTATGAGACGAGATAAATAAGTTCATACTCTATTAGAGTTTTAGCAAGCTGGCGAATCGGATCCGATCCATGTCTTCTGAGAACATTGACAGCCTTTCCAATCTCAGTTGCCTAGTGAAAGACAAGCACAATTAGTTGAAGAACTCAGCTATAGTACCTATGTACCATGACGGAAACAGTTTATGATACTTGGTTTCCAGATAATCAAACCTGTAGGATATCCACAGTCAAAGCCATCAATTCAAGCCTCCTCAATGACTCAAACAGCACAGAATCAGGCTGCCAGAAGAAACAACCAAAGCCAAACCAATTAGACACCATAAAAAATTAAAAACCATGCATAAATCTTTGAGCAATTACCCCTAAAAAACCACATATCTGCTCAAACTTGAAGACCAAAATCAAAGAAATCCACAGAATTATCTAATTTAACAGTCCAATCAATCAGAAAACCTACAACGACTTTTAAGTTGTAATCAACAACTGCACTATAAGGTCATGCATACCTCTTCTTGGCTAGCCTGAAGAATGTCCTTGATCCTTAACACTTCACCAACAATTTGTGAGTCTTCCTCAATCTCATCAGTCAAAGCCTCAGCCTCTCCATAACTATAGTTACTAACCATCTGATCACTATTCATATTCAACTCTCCATTGTTGCAACTATTAGCGTTGCTCTCTTTACTACCAACTCCATGTTCAAACTCACATCCACCTTCAATATCAATTTCTATGTCGTCGTCGTCGTCAAGATGGACATCACCACCACTGCCATTATTAGAACCATCCCGTGTCTTGCAACCATCACTTTCACCGTCACCGTCATGACCAGGTATCGCCAGTTCGACCCGGTTGCATCCGGAGCACCGAGTCAATCTGCAAGAAAACACTCGCTCCGCAATTCGATCTCTCCTCAGTCGGAACTCTTTGGGACAATCCGAGGCAGCGACCATAATAGCATGGTCGATGATACCAAAGATATCAGAATTCGCCCCCCTGAAATAGTTCCTCCAGTAATCAAGTGATCCTTGTTTCATTGTTAACCGATTACCCGGATCCAGAAATCTATCCTCAAGGTTATTATGATTGCTATACTATCTTTCTATGCTATTTTAGAACTACCCAGAAACCGGAAACCAATGTTCGTCCGCTGTTACAACCAGAGACGAAAGATGAAAAAGCACCGATTTTGAAACCCAGAATCAAAACCAAAATCCAAATACGAACATCAAGAAACAACTCGATCGGAAAGAGAATTTGGGGTCACAAAGTGATGGGAATCAATAAAAAATACGATCTTTACAATCCTTAGTTGACTATCATATGGCTTTTTGTAATCCTATCTTTATATTGTTCCTTATTGTTTTTGGAATCCTTGCACGAGATGGAAATTGAGAGGGGGGGAGAGAGAGAGAGAGGGATAGAGAATCTGATAATCTATCAGACACAAACGTGGGTTTATCTGGGTTAGGTTCGGTTTTTTTTTTTTTTACGGATTCGGGCAGAAATTTTTTACCAGAGAAAGAAATTGTTTTTCTTTCACTACAAACTTTCTCGAGAAAATTTGTTTTCAACTCTATCTCTCTCCCACTCACACTCTTTCTCTCTGTTTGTGTTATGGATTCTCTGCACAGAGAAACCAGGTGCTGCGTGGAGGGTTCAAGAGTCAAGACAGCATTTCGTTGAAACAACTAATAAAATTTCCTTTTTTTGTTTAAATTCATTTTAGTTTACTCAAATCTTGGATTTGTTTGTTGAATATTTTACTGTTTGGTGAATAGATTTTCATAAATCACTGCTACTGTTTATTTTTTGACCAGCCGCATCGAAATTTTGTAAGAAAAAGTTGCCCTTCAAGAAGATTTATTCTTTTCCATAGTCATTACTTCTTTTGCAAACGTACGCACATACTCTTTATTAGATTTTTTTTTAATTATACAATTTTAACTAAGATGAAGACAATTTTTATTTTTATCTTTATACAATTTTTTAGACCATTTTAAAGGTTGAGTTATATTTTATTTATTCATTATTTATATATTTATTTTAATTTTATTTACATATGTGTTGATTTTATTTTTTACTCTTTAACTTGCATCTTTTTTTGTTGTCATATCTGCACGTGAGTTTATCAAAAACAGTTTCTCTATTATATAGAGATGATGCTGTATACTATCACACCTCTTCAAACTCCGCTTTATTGTGAAATTTTAGATTGAGTGCGATAATAATCACGATGAAAACAATTAATCATTATTTCTTTTATTCATTCATTCATAATATTTGGATAAATACTTATTTATTTATATGACTTTCAAGTGTAAATGAAAATTGAATATAGTTGTACCTATCTTGACCGATATACAACAGTCGGTGTATATTTTATTTATTTATTTATTTATTCTTAGTTGTCAATATATTCTAATACTTTATAGATAGAGTTGAAAAAAGATACTGAGATGCTTATTTTTAGGCGGTTTCAAGACCAGGTGCGTTGGGTCAAACGTTTGAGTTAGGACCTAGGACTCGGGACTTTGGAGAGTTAAGATACTAAACCAAAAAACGAAAACTCGGCGCCTTGCCTCTGAGTTAAAGTGACGGGAGAGTCACTCAAAGGTCCGAGAGAGAGCAATTGGGTTCTTGACACGTGACAGCTGCAACCCAAAAACAGAAACAACGTGTCGTGGAGTTGCTTGTTTCGGATGGTCTTTGTTTATGAAATTAGCTTCTTTCTTTCTTATCCGATAAAAAGAAAAAAGACTTTGTTTCGAGGCTTTGATAAGCATTTGACTTTTGAGGTGGTTGTGGAGATTAATTTGACTTTGATTCGTAATTTTTTCTTAGTTTCTGGGTTAGGGGACAATTTAAGGTAATTTGTCAAGTCAACATTATTCTTCATGTACTTTAATTTTTGTTATATAAATTTCACGTAAATATATGGATGAGATTAACTAACACGGGATTAAAACTAGTTAACGAAAGCAGAAAATCTGATCCCTATTTTATAATACCAAATACAAATTACTTCTTAAATTACTCCCTCCTATTTAAAATAAAAGTCGTTTTATAGGGATGCACACTTATTAAGAAAGTTAATGAAATGTTTGATATACCCTTATTAATTACACGTTGAAGTGCCTTGAAAATATAATTTATGTAATTAAGATGTGAGAGAAATTAAAGGATAATTTTGGAAGTAAAATTATAATCATGCATGAAATATCACGAATGATACTTATTTTGAATAATTAAAATCCATCTAAAACGACTTTTATTTTGAATAGGAGGAAGTATATAGTAAAAAAAATCACAACTCACCTAAAAAAAAGTATTAAACTTTTATAATTTGATAAATACATTTTTCACTAGTACATAGTGTTAAGTAAAATGCATATTAGAAATAAAGATAAGGAAAAGAGTTATAACTTTCAATTG
>JANKOD010000003.1:1710132-1728359 GCA_026284645.1 Erythroxylum acuminatum
ATATAGTTAAAATTAATAAAAGTGCTTTTTATTTTTATGTTGCCAAACAGTCTACTGTATGAAGCTCTTTTAAAAAACCTGTTTTTTTATTTGACAGCCAAACAGTCAACTGGCTTTTAAAAAAAGCTCTTCTCAGAAAAGCTCTATTGACAAAAGCCCTACTGATAAAAGCTCAACCAAACGGCCCATAGAATCCTTATTTCGTTGAACCAGACATGTCATTGGAGTTATGCTGATATGTTGCAGCAGTTTGCCACCATGTTCCTCTGGTCACCATTTCTAATTAATAAGGGAAAAGTTTGGATATTAATATTATAAATAAATTGCTTTTTATCGCTATTTTAGAGGTTTTTATAGTCATCTTTGCACACCAATAAAATAATTATCATTTTAATAATTTATATAGTGGTTCCTTCAAAAATAATTTATATAGTGGTTATTATTTATATTGATTAAATTATTTTGTATAATGTATAAAAATAGTTTAATTATTAATATGGATCAGGATGATTATGAGAATCAATACAATAATAATTCCTAATTTTTTCATAAATAATATATATATATATATAAAATTTAATGAATAAACATCATTGTAACCATTAAAAAAAATAATGGCATGGAATCGAATACTTTCACTAAATACACTCCATTGCGTATCTTGAAAAAAGAAAGGTTACAACTTACAAGTTCAATAAGTTGACCAAACTTGGGAACACCTCTGACATAAATTTATGAAACCATTTATCTTTTAGCCCCGGATCTACCAACATCCTGAAGGATTGAGCACAGGGAACATTCTATTATAGCCAATTGGGTATAAAATTTTAATTACAATCTACCTATATATAACATAAAATACTTGTACAAGTAATTAAATTAAATAAGTTTTTTTTAGTTTTTACACGATTTTGAATAACATTGTTAAAAGGAAAATTAGAAAGAAGTAATCCTAATATTTTAATTGAACTTCACTGAAAATAAATTCAAGAAAAAAATAAAATTAACATAACAAATTTTAAATAGATATATAAAGCAGACGTATAGGATTACAATTGTGGTTGTATTATAAAATTAATTGAGTGGGACTAAATAAAAGTTACAAAAAGATGAATGAGATTCTAATTCTTGAAATTTTGAATTTAAACTTAAACCTAAAAAAGTTAAATTTAGTATAAACATATTGTCATCAATTCAATAAAAAAGTGCATATTTTAAACCATCAACATACATGAGATGTTTGAACGAAATTGTGCATGTTTAGAAACTTAAATTTAAATTTTCTTTTTTCAAAATTAGTTTTAAATTTAATTAAATTTGATTTATTAATTTAAATTTAAGTTTAAATCCGAGTATTTTAAGTAAATGTTTTAAATTAACCCATCATAGTCATTGCTTATGCATGCACAGCTATATCTTTAATTGAACGAGATCATATGATTTATTTTAAACCAATCTTTTATGCATATATACTTTTCTTATTGGGTAATTGTTTCTGCAAATAAAAAAGGATTTGGCTGTAGTTAATTATGTTAAATTTGAGGCTAAAATTTTGAGGTTTAATAAACTGTTAAAAATAAATTTCATTAAGAGATTAAATGAATTTAATAAAATAAGATTGTTTATAATACAACATTTTAACATAATTTTACAAACAATTATAACCTTCACACCCTCCTCACTCTCATACCACCATTTTATAGTCCCCAAAGCTATTTTTATCAATGATTTAAAAATTGAAGTGATTAAGTAAATTCAATTGTGAAAATTTTGAATTATCAATTTTTCTGATTGGTAGTAATTAACTTGCTGGTTTAATTTATTTTAATCACTCTTATTGTTAAAAATTAATCAGATTATAATTAATCGGTCGATTTTTTTAAACTAATAGTTTTTTATTAATAAATTAATTTTTATTTAACAATTTCTTTTTTAATTAAACTTTAAAAATTTTTATAAGTATATTTTAAAATTTTAAAATTTATTTAGTCTTTAACAGATTTTATGACGGTTTAATATCAGTTAAACCTTTTCCATTTTAATAATCTTATTTTACCGATTTAACTTTTGATCTAATTTTTAAAATTTTGGTATTTATTAGTTGGTTATTCAAAAACTCTGGAGCATTATTAGTATAAGATAATTTAACAGAGATATATATACGGAGGAGAGACGAACAATCAAGCATAGAGTTAGACTAGACTTGCTGGCGTTTTACAAGAATTTAATTAAACTTGTATCTTGAGCTCGTGGACAAGTAGCAGCCGGCTAAGTTATGCCCTTGCTCTATACCATTTAAGTTGGCGAGGTCTGCATTTTCTTACAAGTTACAAGAAAGCATTTTCCTTTGTACTTTTTCACTGATTTAAGCCGGTGAGATGTATACAATGAAGCGAGAAAGATGCTTCGTTTCTTCATATATGTGAACCATTCTATTAGATAAAGAGTCATGGAGGAATCATGGATTTATATGCAAAAAATGCACGTTATTTTCCTTTAAACGAAAATGACAATAGAAGGAATGATGCATGCGTCCGTCTAAAGGAAAATTACATTGATCACTCCACCTTCAAGACAAGAGCTATATAAATATGGATTCAATGCAGCTAGATTTTCATCAAATCAATGGACGGGTTTATCACTGAAACATCCCTTTTGCTGATTTTTTTAGTTTTAGCTATATCATGTCCTTTGACTACACCAGTTTGTTTTCATATTCAAAACCAAATGAGTCCACAAGAGCAGCCCTTAAATATACACTGCTTTTGCCTTCTTACAGGTGTTAAATGGGAAAAGTCGATTCCACCAGTGGGCGGAGATGAGATGGTTCGATGTTATAGTCCCCGCGCTTTGAAGTCTGTCTCCTGCACATTGACAGTACCTCCTGGTAGACAACTGACCCTGCACTTTAAAGGTTCCATGCAGAAGTGCATCGGATTTAATCAATGTATATTGGTGGCGGCAGGACGTGGTCTATTCTTGTGGAACGCTGATACTAATTCTTACGACGAGCCACCGATTGCTTGGTCAAATTAATGGAGTGAGCTGATCAAATCCCAGTATAAGCTCATTACTGTACCCAACTGATAATGTGGTTGTAACGCATGCATGCATATTGTAAGCGTTTCCATTTTCTTCATCTTTGTTATATATATATAGTTACGAGAAATAAAGGGAAGTTCTGAAATGTTGAGAAACAGATGACTCTATTTTTGCTGTTAAGCAATAGATCATGAATTTTCTGTTTGGCATCCCTCTGATGCTTGTAGGACCGCAAGATCATCTACTGATTTTGTTCAGCTGTTGATCTCGCACAAGGGTCTTGCGTTTTCAGGCATTAATTATCGGAACAGAAACTGCTTCATTTGTCACTGCTCCATATCCAACTTTGGGTTGTTTCCTATTTCATTAATTCAACTTTGATGTGTTATTGTCTTTTAATGGTATTTTGAAGGTAAGTTTTGTTTTAGTCTTAAAACTTAAAACCCTCCATACATAGTTGTCGTAGCTTCTAATTCCATGGTTCTTCTCCATTGGAAATCCCATAAGAGAAGAACATTACAAAGTTCTTGGAGGAATAAGACAACCAATTTGATATTCTAAACAAATGTTTTCAATGGAACATTGGGAGGAAGGGAACCTGCCGAATACCTAAAGATGCTATTTGATTACCATAAAATTGGAATGCACTCAAGAGGTGTGAGCTTGGGTCACAACTATAATAAAGGTTGTCGAAGTAATTAATTTCTCAACTTTAATGTAATGCCAAATTTTTATTAATTTAACTATCAATTATCAAAATATATAAAGTAAATTGTAGGGTTTATATACATCACACACCAAAACAATATTTTATTATTCCCAAGAAAAGTGTTTCAAAGGATATTAATACTCCATCTATGTGAAACGTAAAATCAAAGTGAACGAATCACAAACGGATGACTTAATAAGACCTATGTATAACAGTCACCGTGGCTTTGAAGTATTCCAATCTCGATGACACCAATACCAAAGTCAGACACCGATTCTTAACTCCTTCGCATGAACAGATGTATTAATCATAGCAATAACATATTCATCTTTGTATATAATCAATGCAAGTGATAGAAACTTTCTTGGATACTTCTCACAGTTTATTTACAAGGATACAGGTGGTATATGTTATTTCCTAGATTCTAAGATTCAATAGTGAGTAAGATTTGAATCTCATTAGAATATAATCTGCTAACTGGATTTGTCTTTGTTTATAAAATAGCTGTGATGAAGACAGATGATAGGCTTTTGTTTTCTTCCTTTTCTTTTACAAATAATAAATCATTTTTCAACTTATAAATACGTTATTAAAATGTTAAGTACACATTAAAATTTGTGCAAATATTATTAGAATTTAAACTATATGATACATAGGAGATGAATGAAACTCAATCGAGTTAGTTATTGAATTCGAGTCATATAGTATAAAAACACTTTTAAATAATATCATTTTAATTAAAAATTCAAACTATAAATTAAATTAATTAATTAATTAAATTTGATTTTGACTCGATCAAAGAAGGAATGCTCTTACTTCTCTACAAAAGAGACCAAATCAATGGCTGCTACATCATTCTTTACTTATAGCAAGGGATCATTCTTTACTTATAGCAAGGGATTTGATTAACCTAAATAGTTAATCAACAAATGTGAGTTTCGACTTATGAAAACAGTATTTTTGTAAAAAAATACAAAAGAAATATTATATATAATTGACGTCTCTTCTCAAGCCTTCACAAAACCGAGAGCTTTATGCAATGAGGTTATTGTTGTAGTTAATTTACAAATGTCATACAATTATTATTTTGAATAATTAAACGAAAATTAAATCAAATCATATATTGAATATCTTCGTAATCATCATATCCAGTCTGAAGTCTTGCAGTAAGGCAGGATCTAAGGAGGTCTAATAGTGCGCGGTCTTACCCCTACAAAGTAGAGAGACTATTTTCCGATAGACCCACATATAAATGTGACAGGTAAAAAATGATGCAGAATAAAAGAAGCAATAATTAAAGAACTGGCACGCAAAAAATTTAGTAACTAGAATCACACTACAAAACAAAAAGGACATACTTATCGATTGGCCATATCAACAAAAGAAACTAGAACTTTTACCGTACTCCTTGTAAAGACCGACTCTTACTGAATGTCTTGTATTTTACAAACCAAAGATCTAAAACTATAAACTTTTAATTAGTGACATCAATAATCATGGCAATATTTGTGCCACATAATAGTTCTAAAGATCTAATATAATATTTTCAGTTTAGATTTTTTATTTTTCAAACTCCACATCACAGAACCAGCATTCCTAAAGATTCAGACTTAAAATTGTAAAGATTATATCAATATTCTAACAATTATAATCTACTTATATTTTCATTTATTTTTTTAATTTCATTGCATGTAATTTCCATTAATACTCCCCACAATTCCTTCACTAACTTCCCCTAAATTTTAGAAACTAAAACAAAATAGAATATTTAAATTCATAATTCATATATGAAATTTTCAAGAGGGCAAATTGTAATTCGTTAGAAAAAAAATTGACAAAAATAAAGCTAGCACAAGCGGAAAGGGCAACAGAAGGCATGGCAGTACAAACAGAAATGGACACGCAACCGAATAGAAGTTCGAACTTTTGATTTATGGAGTGCAGATGAACATAGTTTGGTTGTCTAATAACAAAGGACACTGTTGATAAAGGATAAAGTTTCAGGGAGGCTTTGTTAGCTCTTTGTTTGCTTCAACTCTGGACGAACTTAACACCCTCGCTCTCTCTCCGTAAGTCCATGTCACAATCAAGTTTTGATCTTTATCTGATTGTCTATCTAGGTTTTTGTGGGTTTGGTGTGTTTTGATTCGACACTCTTGTTTCTTAGTTTTTGCTTCTGGGTTCTGTTTCGCAATTGGATGTCATGTGATCTCCGAGTTTATTTGGTTATATATCCGAATAAAGACTGCCCTTTACGGATTCTTGTAGTCATTTTCGTCAGGGGTTTTCCTTTGATTCTTGTAGTCATTTTCGTCAGGGGTTTTCCTTTGATTTTTGTAGTCATTTTCGTCAGGGTGGAAAATGTAAACTTTTATGGTTTTCGGTTTAGTTACGTTAGACTACCTTTTTCCTGGAAATGGGTCTTTAATTCCTTTATGTAGAGGCTTATTCACTTGCTTGAATTAAGCAAATCGTTAAATGGCAATTCAATTTGATGTTATCCAATGTGAAGCTAGGAATTCAGGTGTGGATAGTGTGGCCCTATTGAAAAGAAGCTACTCCTAAGAGAATCCGTTTGGACTAAAGCAAAAACATCTGTTATATATTTTGAAGGAAATTTTGGTTTAATTGGTTTAAACTTGTTCTTCACATCATGTTATGAAAATATGAAGAACAGGGAAAAATTATACTCTCTTGCATTGACAGCTGTATAATTGCTGTATAAAAATTAAGTAACACATCATGTGTTTGTTTTGATTGTTTCAGGCTTTTATCAACTCAATGGATTCTAAGACAAGAAGAAGAACTGTTGTAGAGAATGGGGATACTGGGGAGGACTTAGTACTGGCCACTTTGATTGGAAATGGGGAAGATGTGGGTCCTATTGTTAGGCATGCATTTGAAATGGGGCGCCCTGAAGCACTCCTTCAACAGCTCAAATCTTTTGTAAAGAAGAAGGAAATTGAAATTGAGGACCTTTGCAAGGCCCATTACGAAGACTTTATTCTTGCCGTAGACGAGCTTCGTGGTGTTTTGGTTGATGCTGAAGAGCTAAAAAGTGAGCTTGCAAGCGATAATTTTAGGTTGCAAGAGGTCGGCAGTGCTCTCTTGATCAAACTAGAAGAACTTCTTGAATCTTATTCAATCAAGAAGAATGTCACTGAAGCTATTAAGTTGTCAAAGATTTGTGTTGAGGTTTTGGAACTTTGTGTTAAGTGTAATAATCATATGTCAGAAGGCCAGTTTTATCCTGCATTGAAAACAGTGGATGTAATTGAGAGGAGCTACTTGCAGAACATCCCTATGAAGGCACTTAGAACAGTAATAGAGAAGACAATTCCAGTTATAAAAACTCATGTTGAAAAGAAAGTAACTAGTCAGTTTAATGAATGGCTAGTTCATATTAGAAGTTCAGCAAAGGATATTGGACAAAGGGCAATAGGTCTTTCTGCATCAGCTCGTCAAAGGGATGAGGAAATGCTGGACCGTCAGAGGAAAGCCGAGGAACAGAATAATTCAGGATCAGCAGATTTTGTCTATACTTTAGATGTTGAGGAAATTGATGAAGATTCTCTTCTGAAGTTTGATCTCACTCCTCTTTACCGAGCTTATCATATCCATGCTTGCCTTGGAATTCAAGAGCAGTTTGGAGAATACTATTATAGAAATCGGATGTTGCAACTTAGTTCGGACTTACAAATTTCTTATTCTCAGCCATTCATTGAGTCTTATCAGACATACCTGGCTCATATTGCAGGATATTTTATAGTGGAGGATCGAGTGGTGAGGACTGCTGGGGGTCTTTTGTCAACAGATCAACTGGAGACAATGTGGGAATCAGCTGTAGCTAAAATCACATCCATGTTAGAGGATCAGTTTTCCCATATGGATTCTGCAACCCATCTTCTCCTGGTGAAGGACTATGTCACTCTCCTTGGGACAACTCTCAGGCAGTATGGTTATGAGGTGGCCCAAATTTTTGAGGCGCTTGACAATACAAGAGACAAGTATCATGATCTTCTTTTGACAGAGTGTCAAGAACAAATCATGAATGCCATTGGCAATGACACCTATGAGCAGATGGTAATGAAAAAGGATACTGATTATGAAAATAATGTCCTGTATTTTCATCTTCAGACTTCGGATATAATGCCAGCTTTTCCTTTTATTGCACCTTTTTCCTCCATGGTACCTGATACTTGCCGTATTGTTAGATCATTCATCAAAGGGTCCGCTGATTACTTGTCTTATGGGGTGCACACAAAATATTTTGATGCTGTTAGAAAGTATTTAGACAAGCTCTTGATTGACGTGTTGAATGAAGCTATACTTTCTACAGTTCAGAGCAGTTCTATTGGTGTGTCTCAAGCTATGCAAATTGCTGCTAACATATCTGTTCTTGAAAGAGCTTGTGATTTTTTCCTTCGACATGCTGCCCAACTATGTGGGATTCCGCTCCGGTCAGTTGAGAGGCCACAAGCTGTTTTAACGGCCAAGGTGATGCTGAAAACTTCAAGAGATGAGGCTTACCTATCTTTGCTGAATTTGGTGAACATTAAATTAGACGAGTTTATGGCACTCACAGAAAACATCAACTGGATTGCAGAAGAGGCATCCCAGAATGTTAGTGATTATGTAAATGAGGTGTTAATATACCTAGACACCATTATGTCAACTGCTCAACAGATTTTACCTATGGATGCTTTATTCAAGGTTGGGAGTGGTGCCCTTGAGCACATTTCGTATTCATTTGTTGCAGCTTTTCTTAGTGATAGTGTCAAAAGATTCAATGCGAATGCAGTCCTGGTTCTCAACAACGATTTGAAGATCTTAGAAAATTTTGCTGATGAGAGGTTTTACAGCACTGGTCTGAGTGAGGTATACAAAGAGGGAAGCTTTAAAGACTGCTTAATTGAGGCACGACAATTACTTAATCTTTTGTCAAGCAGTCAGCCTGAGAACTTCATGAATCCTGTGATAAGGCAGAGGAACTATTATACATTGGATTACAAGAAGGTGGCTACAATCTGTGAGAAATTCAAGGATTCCCCTGATGGAATATTTGGTAGCCTCTCCAATAGAAATACAAAGCAAAGTGCACGAAAGAAATCAATGGATATGTTGAAGAAGAGGTTGAAGGACTTCAATTAACAAGGGTGGTTCTACATCTGAATCACCTAGTAATCGTAGCCCTTTTATAATATCTCTTTTAGTTACATTTTTGGTTAGTCTTTCTATCTGCTGAGGGATAAAACTCAATGAGTTTTTCATTTCATGCTGATTGAGTTCTTGTAGAGAAACATCTATTATATTCATTTCACAAGGTTGTTAAATCACTTGTGTTTGTTGGTTCTTTACATAAGGAAAACATGCTATTGCTGCATATCTACCAGTGCTTTATATGGTGAAATAAAGAACAATGAAAAGAACAAGAGCTTTATAATCAGAAGATCTAAAGAAAAAAATGATTGAGTTGATTGATTTTGCAATGGAAAAAATCTCTACACAGGAAAATTCCATTATAAATTTAAAGGAATATGAATAAACTAAAACATACATAGTTCAGATTACAATCCTACTCTTCTGCATGATTGATTGCTTTGAGCTTGCTTTTTTGTCATAAAAAAGTTCTAAAAATTACTTATGTAAGTGATCAATGCTGTTTTTAGAAAAAGATACACTTTTTTGGTAAATTAAAATGAGTAAAAATAAATTTGAATAATGATTTTTAACATTAAAATTTTGCAATTATTAACAGCTTTCAAATTATGAAAGAATTAATCAAAATTGATAATCAAAATTGAAATTTTAGTACTTAATCTTCCAATGTAATATTTCCAAATTAATCAACACTAATAAATAATTTGCACTACTGAAAATATATGTTTTTATTTAATAAAAAAAATAAATGTTTTTATTATATAGCCACTTTGCTCTCTCTCTCACACGCTTCCCCTCTTCTTCACTATTATATAGCCGCTACTATATTGCCTTCGCCAACTGTTCCCTCACCACCGTAGCCGCTGTCTCCGGCCACCGCATTACATATACAGGTACCTTCTCTCTCTCTCTCTATGTTTCTTGAGGGAACAAAAGGTGTGGTCTTTGTGCTGTATATAGTATGGCTTATGGGATTTTTCATTTGGCTATTTTAGCATATTATCGTGGGAGTTCATATAACCTCTCTTTTCTCTACTTCATGTGTTTCTAAGACTGCAACGAAGCATAAAGTTGTTGTCTTTTCATCTTTATTCTTTTATTTTGCTTATTCATGGTTAAATATGTTCACGAGACTGTATGGGATCGATAGTTCTGTAGTATCTATGAAGCGTTTAATTTATGCTTTGCCAACCTAGAAAAAGGATTCTTTGATAGAGCCCACTTGCTGAAATTGCAGTTCCACTGAAAAGATAGCGTTTTTATGTACTTCCATCCTTCATCTCAGTTTCTAGTTATTGAAGTTCCGTCAGTGTCGCTGTTGAGTAGAAGTGAGGAAGTGATTTAGTTGAAGACACAGCATTGTGTGATCTCACAATCGAAGTTGAAGCGATTGGGAAAATGACATGTTTTGTTCGGCAACGAATTGCATCCATCCTTGTTCGCCATATCTCCTCGTCAGCCATTAGCAACAGTGGTAGTAAGATTAAAGTTCCTATTATCTATAAAAGCCAGGAAATAAATGAGGAAACACAGAATGAGGCTCTGACACTCCAACTTCTATCTTGGGGTAGAGGGGCCTCAGGCCAGCTTGGCGGTGGCACTGAAGAGATTCGGTTGTATCCAGCCCCAGTTGCCAACCTCCATGTGCTGCCATCTTCTTTCAATCTGTCTCCAACTCCAGGCCAAGTTCACCTTGTTAAAGAAGAAGAGAAAGGTCGATCATCTGAAGTGGGCATATCTTGTGGGTTATTTCATTCTGCAATTATTGTGGATGGCAATCTCTGGATTTGGGGGAAAGGAGATGGTGGTCGTCTTGGCTTTGGGCACGAGAATGCTGCTTATTTGCCAACTCTCAATCCTAATTTGGATCCTGTAAACTGTATTGCTCTCGGTGGTGTACACTCTGTTGCACTCACTTCCCTTGGTCAAGTCTTTACATGGTGAGTATACACATTCTTGCTTGTAAAATTAAACCCACAGGCCTATCAACACCTCTTAATTTGTCTTATTCTTTTGGTTAAACTCCTAATTGGGAACTATGTAGTTATGTTTTGACACTCAAGCATGAAAACTTTACATGTTGGTGATAATGTTTTTGGTCTTCATGATTCCAAGTTAACAAACTAATTGCTTGATCACAGTATTGCTGCTCATTCTGTCTACAACTTGTATATTGCTATTGCAAGCATGTCTTTACCGGAAAATTTGATTTTATGACTTTGATTAAAGTTTGCAGGGGATATGGTGGCTTTGGTGCACTAGGACATTCTGTTTATCATAGAGAACTACTTCCTAGATTGGTTGAAGGTAATTGGAACGGGAGAATATGCCACATCGCGACCAGTGGGACACATACTGCTGCTATCAGTGAATCTGGTTAGTTATTCCATTTTCTTGTACCAATGAAAGCTACTTATCTGTAACCAAAAAAAAGCCTTGTGTTTGCCCTTGCATCTGATTTGCTATATGGGAACATAGGTGAAGTTTATACCTGGGGTCGAGATCAAGGGGATGGTAGATTGGGCCTCGGTCCTAACCCAGGCCCCAATGAAGGAGGTGGCCTTAGCATCCCTTGCAAAGTAAAAGCTTTGCCAGTGCCTGCCACTGCTGTCTCCTGTGGTGGCTTTTTCACATTGGTGCTGACAGAGGAAGGACAAATTTGGAACTGGGGAGGTACTTATGTCTTGCGTCCTTATGAAAATTGATTGCATGCAGTCCATTTGACAGGATGCAGGTGTTATCTTATCTTAGTTACCATGGTGAAGGGATTTAGAGGTGATTTTTGATACCTGGTTTTTGTGTTTGAAGGAATAACAGAAATATTATATATGAGGTTCTGAGATGTATAAAGTCTTTGCTACAAATTGCAGTATAAATGCTGCTATGCTTCTTCTCTTATTCAATCCAATGAAAATTTGCCAACTACCTTGGATTGTTATATAGCTAGTTTCCATCAGTTCAATCATCATAGTGGACACGGTTCGATCTGCCTCCATTTTGTTCTATGTTTCTTACTTGGAGTCTTGAAATATTGTAAGACCTTCAACCGTATATTGTTTATATTTATTCCATTTCTTTTTGAAAGTGGATGCTTCACAATCCAAGTCCTCTTTTATCAAAATAATGACGGAAGTGTGACAAACTTCTAGTTTGGGCTCTTGAGGTCATTTGTGATCCCTTATTTTAGTTTACTCAATGAGAATCTTTGTTTTCTACTCAGCAAACTCGAACTATGAGCTTGGAAGGGGTGACAAGATTGGAGGCTGGCAACCAAAACCAATTCCTAACCTTGAAAATGTTCGTGTAGTACAGATAGCAAGTGGTGGATATCACTGTCTTGCTTTAACAGGTAAAACAGAGGCATCATACTAGCGCTACAGCAATTGTGACATTTCTTTTATCGTCTCATTTCATTATTTTAAGCCACGGTTATTTTCCTTATTCTTGATCGTTTAATCAGATGACAGTAAAGTACTTTCGTGGGGCTTTGGTGGACATGGGCAGCTTGGCCATTCTTCGATTGAGAGCCAGAAAGTACCAAAGGTGATTGATGCATTGGCTGATCATCGGGTTGTGTATATTACCTGTGGGGGTTCATCGTCAGCTGCAATAACTGGTAACTCGAAATATTTTATCTGAAAAGTGTTCCTTTATGGTGTATGTATCTCTTGCTCGTAACCACATTCATTCCCACAATATTGTAGCACCAGATTACATAGAATTGTCGACACATTCTTCTTGTGACTTATCCTTGGTAGAAGATTATATACTTCCACTGTTCATACTCATTTCCTTATCATTACAGAATTCATTGCATGGTTGGGAATCAGGTCCATGTTCATGCATCCCTACACATTTTAAGTACACGAGCTTTTCTTTTATTGTTAACATCTCTTAAACCTTGTTTCCAATTTCTGAAGATGAAGGAAAGTTGTACATGTGGGGCAACGCCAAAGACCATCAATTGGGAGTTCCTGGTCTGCCAGAGGTACAACCTTGTCCTGTAGAAGTCAAGTTCCTGATAGATGATGACGGACTGGGAGCGTATAACGTCTTGTCTGTCGCAATCGGTGCATCTCATGCAATGTGTTTGGTTTCAAGGTCAGGTGATTGAAGTTGGCCTACTGTTAAAAGCTGTATGAATTTATCAACAGCCTGGAGATTCGGATACTTTTTGCAGAAAGAGGTGAATACCGTTAAGCTACTTCAGGAGTGATGAAAGAATAGATTCTGTGTCAATGTTTCCGTGTTAGATTCGGATCTTTGTACTCCACCACCAACACCCCTCATTCCTGTGGCTAAACTTCTCAGTTAGATGCTATAAGGTACTTTAGCGGTGGAAAGTCTCTCCACATGCTGCAGAATTACCCGAGCGTAGCTGAAAATTGTTATTTAGTTGCTCAGTTTAATGGCATGAACCAACAGACTTAGATTCTGGTTCTAAATCATTCCTGGAAAAATCATGAAATAATCATCTAAATCCTTTCTTCACCATGATGTGCTTGTGTTGGTTTATTCAGATAAAACAACTAGAATGGCTCCACTAGCCCATGAACACAGTATCTTTTTCCATTTTAAGTAACGATTCGAGCTCCATATGTCAAGAAAATTTGATGGTGAATTTTTTATTAAATGGAGGTGAGAGGCTGTGGAGCATCTATTTACTCTACGGGATGCCAAAATTAATCTTTTTCGTGTTAAAATAATATTTTATATGAACTATTTATGTTGTTATTTTTTGAAGCCATAAAAGGTTTGTATTTTTTCTGTAAAAATGTTAATTTTAAAAAATTGATCATAAAAAATTTCATACTTAATTTTGTAATTGTTTAACTTTAAATTTTTAGTAAAAATAATGATATTAAATTCTTTGTTAATGGTCATGTTAGATGAGTCGTCTTTGGTGTCGTCTTTAATACTCAGTTGAAATTCCAACGAGGTTTTAAGTACGGGAAAGTTTGATATTATGTAACTTTAATCTTGTCTAGCAGAAAGACTATTTTTAATAGACCCATGTATAATATATCATGAAAATATTACAAAATTATAAATGATTATGCATACATATTTAAAAAATAAAGTAAAATAAATAAATATAAAAAATAAGAAAAAAACATGTTAGATGAGTTTTTTTGCCGTATAATTAGCATATTGTATTTGTGTTATGTATAAATTTTATTATTTAATGAATTAAAAATATCAAATATCTCGAAATAACTATGAAATAAAACAAATAGTGTATAATTATTTTAATTAAAAATTAAAAATTTAATTATTTTACAAAATTGAATAAAATTAAATTTTCTTTCTTTTACAACTGACTATATTGTTTATTATTTGGGGTATCGAACCCTTTCCAATTTTTAACAAAAACGGATTCCTCGAAAGGTGGAACTCGCATTAAATTCAGTTAGGCCACATCGTCATGTGGTTCTGGAGACAGAGACAAGAACTAAATATCGGTCAAGCAACATAAGCATACGTCATACGTGAGACACATGAAAAAGTGTGTTGTGGACATGTGCACGTGGACAAATATGACTAAACCGACATGCGTGTAAATGAATGTACACGTGACATGCATTTCCATCGAACACAAGTCGACAGAGAAGTGTTGTAGACACGTGCCTATAGGATTTGTCAGCACTCTGACACACGAAGTACATGTTCATGGGATACTGGAACGGAAATAGGATTTGATAACTTTGAATATCTTATTATTAATTTTGAGTGTATTTAAAGTCGTCATCTTAAAGAGAAGAGAAAAATCTGCAGCCCTAGTATTGATTCGCCTTGGATCGCTCTTAAGGATTGGAAACAACAATGGAGTTGAATGATAAGAACAAACCCAGAAAGGAAAATGAGAAGAAGGATGAGGAGAAGACGAGAAGTAAGAGCAAGGAAGTTGGAGGCGTCAAAGCAGTACCTTTCATTCTTGGTGAGTTTTCATTTTCCTCACATCATTCGACTTCTTTTTATGTTCGTGCAGGTTTCTGTAAGAAAGCTTACGTTGTCAATCACCATGTTTTTTCATATTAAACAAGTTCTCTTACAGGACGTAGTGAGTCTAAGCAGGCAATGACTGTTGGACCTATTGCTTCTGCTGATTTTTGGCCGAGAAAGAAATAGATAGGTTTTTGGAGAACAAGAACTTCATTGTTTCAATCTAAGAGCTTTAGTTAAACAGGATTTTGATGTGATGGGGTTGAAGAAGGCATAACTAGAACCTCTCTCTACCCAAGACCTTGGATTAAACAACGTTTATGTCTTTTCTTTGACAGCAACTGAAGTATGTGACAGATTCTCTACCGTGGGCTTCCATGCCAACCAGATATCATACTTGACTCAGGAGCTGCAGTTGCCCCTTGTGAAGGCCTCTAACATTATCAGCAACTTTGATGGAACAGCCAGTTTAGCAACAATGGCTGGGGCTTTAATTGCAGACTCTTTTGCAGGAAGATACTGGACCATAGTAATTAGCGGCATCATCTATGAACTGGTAACGGCTATCTAGTACCTTGTGTTCATCTGTTCTGCAATGGAATTCCCAGTTTCATGCACATCTAAGTTCAGACTTTCTGACACTCACAGGGGTTGATTAGCTTTACTTCATCCGCAGCAATCAAGTCACTACACCCACCGCCGTGCCGGAATCTGATGAACTGCAAGGAAGCTTCTGGCTTCCAATTACTGATCCTATACGTGTGTCTTCTCCTCATATGCATTGGTTTGGGGGGCATCAGGCCTTGTGTCCTATCCTTTGCAGCTGACCAAATTGGCATGGACAAAGCAAGTGTTGAATCCAGAAGCTGGAACTTTTTCAGTTGGTACTACTTCAGCCTGGGGGTAGCAAGATTATTAGCACTTACTATTGTTGTTTATATCCAAGACAACATAAGCTGGAGTTGGGGTCTAGCAATACCGACAATCGCTACAGGTCTTGCATTTATAGTATTTATAGGTGCCACGCCGCTTTATAAGAAGGTAAAACCAGGAGGTAGCCCCTTAACAAGATTGGCTCAAGTTGTAGTTTCAGCTTTCAGGAAGAGAAAAGCTGTGGTACCAGAGGATCCAGGGCTATTGTATCAGAATAAAGACCTTGATGCTGCCATATCTGTGCATGGGAGGCTTCTGCACACAGAACAGTTCAGGTCAGTTCTTGAAATATGTGATTTTTTTTATACTCTTACCAACCAATCTGATGCTTTTAGTTTGGCTTTTGATCTTTGAAGGTGGCTAGACAAGGCAGCGATACCGAAAGGAAACGGGGAAACAAATCGACCAAACCTGTGGAAGCTGGCAACTCTGCATAGAGTGGAAGAGCTGAAATCCTTTATCAGAATACTTCCAATTTGGTTTTCTGGAGTAATTTTTGTTTCTGCTACTACACATCAGGCCAGCTTTCTAATCCAACAATGTCGAACCATGGATCGGCACCTAACACCCTCCTTTCAAATCCCACCTGCAAGTTTTGCTGTCTTCAGTATCCTGACTATGTTAGCAGGAGTCGCTTTGTATGATCGTGTCTTCGTTGGCATTGCCCGTCGCTACACTGGGAATCCTACGGGAATCACATGCCTACAAAGAATTGGAATTGGTCTTGTCATAAGCATCCTTGGAACCATTGTTGGTGCACTGATTGAGATCAAAAGAAAATCAGTGGCAGCTCACTACAATCTGTTAGATTCTCCCAAAGCAATCATCCCCATGAGCGGATTTTGGTTAGTTCCTCGATACTGTCTATTCGGATTAACAGAAGTCTTTAGGACGGTTGGGACATTGGAATTCCTTTATGATCAATCACCAGAGAGCATGAGAAGCATTGCCATAGGGCTTTACTGGGTAGCAAATTCTATTGGAAATTATCTCGGTGTAGTGGTGGTGACACTAGTTCACAAGTACTCTGGCCACAGAACAAACTGGTTGCCTGACAGAAATCTGAATAGAGGAAAACTGGACTACTACTATTTCCTTGTAGCTGGTATTCAAGTTGCCAACTTCTTGTATTATTTGATTTGCGCTCGGAATTACACGAGCAAACGCGTCGAAGAAGTCGGTAAGGAAGATGAAGAAATTGATTATGATGCTCCAAGGACCGGAATGGTAGAGAATGGAAAATCTGAACCAGTTTAGATTTGTTTTCGGATGAAACTTCTTAGTAAATTTTCCGTGTGCCCGGAAAGATTGCTAGAGCAGTGTTCAGGAAGTCTATGTTTGATCCAATAACTTTAATGAAAAAATTGTATATACTTGGTACCAATTAGTTTTCTCTGATGGCTATCTTAATAGAACAACAAATTGTTTTAGAAGTAAATTATGATTAAAATTATGAATTTTATTGAACTTTAAATTAATTATTGAACGTATTCATTATTTGATACTAAGATAAATCATAATAAAAATATGAATTTTAATTAATTATTTAACGTATTTATTTTTTAACACATAAATGTCATTTATTAAATAATTATGTTAACATGGTATCTTACATTAATATTATTAATTAATGACAAATTATTTTTACTACAAATTGAATTTTTGAATTATAAAATTTATTTATCCTTATTTTAAAAAACGTAAGATTATTCCTTTTCTTCCCTTGATTATGAGTACAATGAGAGCAAATTTGGCCACACCACGCCACATTACAATGGATGACTTCACTTTTTTTTCATAGGAACAATAATTCGTTTTATGAGAAAAAATCCAATCAATATTAAACTACGATCAATAATAAATTGTATTATCTTTTAACTAAAATTTTATTGTTTAAATTATCTTAATAACGTTTTTATATGGCAGTTATATTCTATAAATTTATAATTATACCGGTTATATTTAATCTTTTAGTGATATGAAATTCTTAATCTTTCCGATGGATGCATAATGTCACTTACTCTTAAAATCTTTTCATGGAAAGTTGATCTTCCTTCAAAATCGTTGCTGGAGTTTTCCCTAACTTACTTCTCGTACCAGACCGACTGCATGAAATAACGACTCACGCTTTTGTAATGATCTTAATGAAAGGATCGGAGTGGAAGAAAGTTTGGGTTCAGAAAACATGGGTGCACACTCCATCTCGTCCCGCATATCCTGCAGAAATGGGAACGGATCTTCTGTCCTCCTATGCTCTTGCTTGTTTTTAACTCGTTTCATTATTTAGTCAGCAGAACCAAAAAAATTTTAATAAAAACAAAAACTTATTTAGTTGTTAATGCTAACGTATCTGTATTTTTATTACTGATAATAATTACATTTTAGATAAAACTTAAAGATAAATTATTTTTAATTAAATAAATTTATTTAATCTCTTATA
>JANKOD010000003.1:1733451-1749627 GCA_026284645.1 Erythroxylum acuminatum
ATGTTTCATGCGAAGAGAAAACGGAACAAGATCATCTATCCAGTTTTATGGTGTCTTATTGTGTCCAGTGAATCTCAGTCATTCATTTATATGGGTCCCACGTGAGCTCTAATTAAATAAACGTGGAATCCGCATAAATAAATGGCTAAGATTTGCTGGGCATAATAAGACACTATAAAAATTAGACAGAAGATCTGGATTCAGAGAAAACTTGCCGGGGAGCAAAACAATTTCTTAAAACTTAAAAGGATAGCCTACTTTCGAAGATATATGACACCTCCATTTCAGCGAGAAGTTCACTTTTCAAGTTATTCTGAACCATTCACGTCAATTTGAACTCCATAACTATGACGTAAGCCTTTGAATTTAGAAAAAAGTCATTGTCCATCAACAATAATGCAAAGCTTGTGAAGAATTGCCCACCGAAGACCAACCAGAACAAAGCAAAGCTACCAAAAACTGAAAAGAGAAATCCAATAAAAAACAGAGTAAGGTATAGGAAAAGCTTCATTAGAAAAAGAGAATGCCCTAATTAAAAGATTAAAATACAACAGAACACCAAATCAGACCAATCTGAGTAAAATAGTTGATAGTTTTGAAGCTCACCAATACATCATCTCATATATAAGTCATAAGTAATAACAATATGAATCTGACCAAATGAAAAGCTTGATATCGAAACACCTAGATTGAACTCAGTTTCGTCAACTTCTGTAAAGGGTCAATCGCAACATTAAATATATTATCTCAACTTGTTGTGTAGATAAGATAGTCAATAGATGTTTTTGTGTATATATATATATATATATAAAGTGTTGTCTTACATATAAGGTGGGTGTCAACTTTCATATCATAATGAGCAGTAAATAACTTATAAAAAATTATTAAAACAAGATTTTACTATATTACACCAAGAAAAAAGTGCGCAGACTTGAGCAAATATTAAAATTATGAATAATACATAATTTTAACATATTTTTAGTTTGGTCTTAAGTAAAAAACAAAAATTCTGAATTGTAGATTAAAAATTAATGAGGATATTAAAAATTCAAGAAAAAAAGATTGTGTTATAAAAGCTAATATTCATGTAAGCTATAAAAATATTATTAATTAATTATTTTTAAATCTTTAATTCTCTTAGTTTCCAACTATCCGAAGTTTCGAAATTACATACACATAATAAAATATACACTACTTCTAGGCATATGGAATGGTATATTACGTTCAAGTATTTGCATGAACAGATTATATTTATAATGTAGTGATTAGCTGCAAAACACATGATCAAGCCAAAAACTGACCAGACCATTGGTATAACCAAATAACCAAAAGATGGAATACCAACACTGGACACTAGTGGATGTGAGAAAAGAAAAAAGAGTGATCATGCACATGGTCTATATATATGTGTATTCATACTTAAATACCAACTAGGTGTCAATGGAGTGGAAACATGGGTCCTACCTATCTCCTATAAGTTGCCTTTGATTCTTATTCTCAGTTCCTCGCAAGAGTACGGTATATCACTAGCAAGGTTAGGAGATGGAACCAAATATCGAGTTGCAGAACAGAACCAGACCCAGAAAGGACAAGCTGGAGGATGAGGAGGAGGAGAAGAAGAAGAAGATAGGAAATGGAAAAAACAAGAAGGTTGGAGGCATGAAAGCAGTACCCTTTATTCTTGGTAACTTCCCTTTTCTTCTCTCTTTTCTTTTTAAACTTTTCATTCATGTTTTAAGCTAATAACTTCACTTAATTCTACTTTCTTTGAGCCCTTTGATGTATATAGATTATGTTATTCTGTAAACTTTTATCCGTTCTGCAAGCTATAGCGATCATGTTTTAAGCTAATAACATCACTTAATTCTACTTTCTTTGAGCCCTTTGATGTATATAGATTATGTTATTCTGCAAACTTTTATCCGTTCTGCAAGCTATAGCGCCATTATCAGAGTCACTTGTATGCAGAGGAATCGGTGCATGTGACTTCTGTTGTATATATATGATCTCACAAGAGAAAAGGTTAGATCAGTTCACTGACTTAGCTCACGGGCTTGTTGGGGAGTGAATGTTTTACATAGGGAATAGAAATCTATAGTATTATTATACCAGCTCTTTTGGCACTACTTACATTGTCAAATAGTAGCGGAAAAATACCTTATATGTAATTAATAGATATGTGCAATAGATGAGATAGCTCATGATTTTAAGCTAGTTACAGCTTAACTAGAAGAACTAGTGTTTGAACCGTTTCGCACCGAGTCTGAAGAAGGATTAGTATCATGGGCTCGAGCCTATACATCCTGGTCTAGAAACTAATAAAGAAAAAGATAGATATATGTGCAAATAAGCCTAAGGGTTTTCCTTTTGTCTCCTAATTAAGAGGGTCAACAAGAAAAGAAAAGCTTCAAAGTTGGCAGGCTGATTTATAAGCTTACCAATCCATGAAGACAGTCTTCAAGAATGAAATAATTGATAGGCTGCGAAGAAAGAAATTGATCCATCACCGTTGCCTTCAAGTCAAAGGAGACAAGTTGGTGTCTCAGAATCACTTATTCAATAAATAATGCCTTTTGGTTTAATTAGTTTAATATCTTTTTGTAGCTAAACATGACGTATCGTCAGATGTCTTTATGAAATGGTTTCATGTCTTTCTGTAAGTAATGATAGTCTTCTTCCTTTTTCTAGCGAAGGAACAAGTTAGTGCCAATCATTGACAGAGCCTTGTTAGTGGGCATCGAACTAATCATAAATCTAAGCAGAGTATGTAGGATCAGATGCTACAACTGCTACATAGTAACCTAGTGCTGTATGTCCATCAAGTTAGACTGAATATATCTATTATAGAACATTTAAATTTATTACCCTTGTAAATTAAGGAAAACATTATGTAGCTGGTGATTAGTGGCGTTTCAGTACGTACCTGTCAGCTTCGAGTCTCCCAGCCATTATATTGTTGTACTTGTGTGTTCTAGGTAATCACTAAGAAAAATCTATCTTCAAATAATGTGTTCATACGATCTGGAGCTGTTGTTGGTGATGTGATTTTCAGGTTTCTGAGAATATAGAAGACTTCCTGGTAAAATGTCAGGATTAGGAATTATGATGCTTTTATATGGATGAGTTACATCTGCAGCTACAATTTTTTCCAACAATCAAATATTCAAGGATTTGCTGTTTTCTGCTAAATCCCATTTCCAATGTCAGCAGAATCCAGTCACTTAATTTTCATAAGCAGATGTTTACTACAAAACCAGAAATTATGTTTAAACCACATCTTTCTTTGTCTTCTTGGACAGCAACTGAAGTATGTGACAGATTCTCCACCGTTGGCTTCCATGCTAACCTGATATCGTACTTAACACAGAAGCTGGAGTTGCCATTGGTAAAGGCCTCCAACATTGTCAGCAATTTTGATGGAACCGCCAGTTTGACAACCATAATTGGAGCTCTGATTGCTGACTCATTTGCTGGAAGATATTGGACCATTTTTGTGAGCTGCCTTTTCTATGAACTGGTAAATTTCCATCGCTTATCTCCATATGTGTTTCAATTTTCAGGTAAACTTTGAACAGTTCATATAAATATAATGGATCTTTTTTGAGTCTTATTGCAGGGATTGATTTGCCTTACCATAACTGCGGTCCTAAAGTCACTACACCCGCCGCCATGCCTAAATGTGGTGAACTGCAAGGAAGCTTCAGGATTTCAACTTGGAATCCTGTACTTGTGTCTCCTACTCATATCTATTGGCTTGGGGGGAATTAGGCCTTGTGTACTTTCTTTTGCTGCTGACCAAATTGCCATGGACAAAGCAAGTGTTGAATCTAGAGGCTGGAATTTCTTCACTTGGTACTACTTTAGCTTGGGGGTGGCCAGATTAACAGCAGTAACTGTTGTTGTTTATATCCAAGACAATGTCAGTTGGACTTGGGGTCTAGCAATACCAACAATTGCCATGGCTGTGGCTTTTTTTGTATTTATATGCGGTTTGTCACTTTACAAGAAGGTGAAGCCTGAAGGTAGCCCAATTGTCAGATTGGCTCAAGTGATAGTTGCAGTTTTACGGAAAAGAAAAGGTCTGATACCGAGAGATGCAGGGCAATTGTACCAAAATCAAGAACTTGATGCTCCTATTTCTGTGCATGGAAAGCTTTTGCACACTGATCAGTTCAGGTTAGCTTTGTTTCTTTTTGATTCAAATTCAACCTGAAAGAAAAAGTAGGAAAGTTTCTGAATTGCAGGCTTTGACACATTGCAGGTGGCTTGATAAGGCAGCAATAGTGAAAAATGGGGAGGAAACAAACCCACCAAATCTGTGGAAACTTGCAACTGTGCATAGAATTGAAGAGATAAAATCCTTCATCAGAATCCTGCCAATTTGGGCTGCAGGAGTCATTCTTGTTTCAGCCACTTCACATCAGAGCAGCTTCCAAATCCAGCAGGCTCGCACCCTGAACCGTCACCTATCTCACTCCTTCCAAATCCCACCAGCAAGTTTGCCTGTTTTCACCATCCTAACAGTCCTGGCAGGACTCGCACTGTATGATCGTGCCTTCGTTCCCATTTCTCGTCGCTTCACTGGAAACCCCATGGGCATAACGTGCTTGCAAAGAATGGGGATAGGCCTCTTCTTAAGCATCATTGGAACAAGCATAGCCGCACTAGTTGAGACCAAGAGAAAATCAGTTGCCACTCACTACAATTTACTTGATTCACCCAAAGCAATCATCCCCATGAGTGTGTTCTGGCTAGTTCCACAGTATTGCCTTCATGGATTAACAGAAGTGTTCAAGACTGTTGGGCAGTATGAGTTCCTTTATGATCAATCACCAGAAAGCATGAAAAGCATAGCCATAGGACTCTACTGGGTAGCAAATTCTGTAGGTAACTACTTAAGTACTCTAATAGTTTCACTGATTCACAAGTATACAGGCCACAGGAACAACTGGTTACCTGACAGAAACCTGAATAGAGGGAAGCTAGACTACTACTATTGGCTTGTAACTGGCATTCAAGTCATAAACTTGGGGTATTACTTAGTCTGTGCTTGGTTTTACACAAACAAACCTTTGGAAGAGGTTAAGAAAATAGATGGTGAAGACATTGTAGATGAGGCTGCTAAGAATGGCAGGGTACTAGAGAATGGTACATCTGGATCAGTTTAGACTTGTTGTAACTTGTAAGATCACATTGTTGTACTATAAGTTATTATGTTTTTAAATGATGTCCAAGTGTAGAAACTTATAGCTTAAGGCCCTTCTCCTTTTGGTTTTAAATTCAATAGTTTATTTAATTAAATACCACTCAAATAACACAAAATTTAATTTATTCTAAAAATAATTTAAAACTTGATTCTTTTTGTTAATTCCGGTGAATAAATAGATATGTTTTAAATCATTTATTACTTCTAAAAATAATTTTAAAATACTAAAATTTTAGTGTATTAAATATTATATTTGTTAAAAATATAATATTACTAGAGTTTTAAATCAAATCTATTGTATATTGTCATTTCTAACCTTGCCGTCACTTACTTTGATACTACACCTATCGAATACCACATGATTCTACTAGAGAATTCTTCGAAAATCTGTTTCGTCTCGTTGTGTAATTTAAGTTTACCTTCCTTTATTAAAAAGAAATTGGATTTGGATGCTCTTAATTTAGTGATACCATGTGAAGCAAAATTCTAAAGTTGAAGAATTAAAGAAAGGGGAAAGAAAGTCATGTTTTGTGTGTCCTTGTCCCGTGGAGAGGGTTTAGGGGAGTTCCAGTAAACCCTCCAACCACACACCAGCGGTTCATGTTCTACCGGTAAAAAAGAACAAAAGATAAAAAAGAAAAGACAAAAAAAAAACACTCGCCGAGAAAATCAAATCCTGGAAACTACGACAAACCCACCCAGATCTTGTCTTTGAGCCTATCGTCCTCTTAGATCTGAGAAAATATCTGGGTAGAAACAGAGAGCTGTTGTTGGGGGGAGATGGGTGAGATTGCAACGTGCAGTAACAGTAGGAGCTCGGAGCTGTCGCCGGAGGAAGAGAGAGTTTTAATCAGAGACATTGCGATGACTGCTGAAACTAATAGTAGCGAAGGCGATTCCTTTTACTTAATTACGCAAAGGTAAACAAGCCCTATAGGCCCATATAGATTCTCCAATTGGGTAACTAAAGTTTGATGAAATTTTTTATTTTTCTGTTTGGTGTGAAAATTTGTTGGCTTTGTTTTAACTTTTTAAGAAATCGTTCTTAAATTTCAGGTTTGATTCTTTTTCTTCTGGAAAGCAAGCAACTTTCTTTAGTTCTTTGAACTTCTAATGATTTGGAAGCTAAGTATTTAACTTTGGAATACAGCAGATATGGTCTTTGTGGCGCTCTTTTTTGTTCCCCTTTGTTTTGCCAGGGAGTTCATAAAAATGATTTTACTTATTGGTGAACAGATGGTGGCAAAGTTGGATCGAGTACGTGAATCAAGAGCAGCAAAATGGCATAAATGATGGATTCTCCTCCTTAGAGCATTCTGACCCTGTTTGTTCTTCAAAGAGGCCTGCTAGTATTGATAATTCTGATTTAATTTATGATGGTACATCAGAGGACTCCAATATCAGCATTGAAATTCAGGATAGTCTTTTAGAAGGACGTGACTATGTGCTGCTTCCACAAGAGGTTTGGAGCCAGTTGCACTCATGGTAAGTAATACGGTTTTTGGTATGATCCTGAGCATCATCTTTTGAACGTTTTGAACCCTTGTGAATTTTCTACACCTGCATTCGCAAATTGTTTTTGTTGACTTTAAGCTTCAAAGTTTATAGCATTTCTTAGTCTACTTTTTATGTTGAAGATCTAGTTCCAACAGAGGATTGTCTGCTTTATAGTTGGTTAAGGACTGGGTCAGATTAAGTTATGCCACATTTGATTGGGACTTTCTTGGTGAGCTGTTGCTGTGTACTTTTGCATGCTTTAAGGTCCAATCGTAGCTATTCAATCATATAACTCTCATTGACTTAGACATGGTCAATCTTGGGGAAAATGTCTTGTATTGAGGTTTTCTCCAAGTGGTCCAATCTTCGAAGTCAGTGAACCTTTGGTTGGTTGACAATGAGGTGGTGAACCAAGTGGTATGACCTTTAATAAAGAAGAACTCCGATAAAGGAAGCCAGTAGCTCAAAAATGGAAATTTGGGTTTTGTATTTATAGTTGTGGCTTCTGATAAACTGTTGTTTAAAAGGTAGCAATCATTGTGTTCTTATATATAGGTATGGAGGAGGTCCAACATTGGCACGGAAAGTGATTAGCTCTGGTCTTTCGCAGACTGAATTAGCAGTTGAGGTCTATCCTCTCCGTCTTCAACTTCTTGTCACGCCTAAGGGTGACCGTTGGACTATAAGAATAAGCAAGAAGGTACATGTTTGACATCACATATCTTTTTATTTCTGCATGCTGTAATAGGGACTGCATAGTGTCTCTTGTGAGATATTTGATGAGCCATTTGAGTATTTGGTCTCTTAGGTTACGTTTAATCTCATTGTTGTTGCGTGTTAAACAAACTAGCAGATATATACCCCAAAAACATTAAGTACATTACACAGCCCATGACACCTTACCCCAGTACATTATCACTTTATTTACTAGTCTATTGACACCGAAGACCAGCCTGACCATGGGCATCTCTTTTTAGTACCAGTTCCCCCACCATCACAGTATTACCATCAGTGGCATTGACTGGTCTAACACATTTATAACTTTTTCAAGTGATGAAATTCGGGATATTTACCTAAAATAGTTTGACCATTGTATACATAGTGTTGCTACCAGCTCACATTAGTTTTAGCTTTTACATTTTGTTACTCCTTTTATCTTTATTTTGGGCTCATTAGTATGTTCAGAATTGATATACAACAGGCAGTGCCACCATAATAGTCATAGATTGGAAAAACTTTGAAACCTAGATCATTGCTTAGCCCATGAAACATGTCAATATGTAGCCCTTGCTCATCCTCTGAAGCTTTTTCTGTTATCTGAACTTGAAATCTCTAACATGGAATCCTTAGTTCATAAGCACCGGAAAGCTCCCTTTGGTTAAGCATTATCAATCTGTAGTTCAAAATTTCCTGTAGTTACAAACAATATTTTTCACCTCTTGTATTTAGCGATTACAAATGCCATGTTCAAGTTTTTAATAGTAAAATCAATAAAAGTTCATTCACTAACTTGAAGTTTTATTGCTATGTAGAAACTGAAATGACTGATCTCTAAGTTCTACTTATTTTGGCAGGAGACAATTGGAGAGCTTCATAGAAAGGCCTGTGAGATCTTTGATCTGAGTTTAGAACAAGTAAGGTCAAATATCTCATATTTTGAACAAAATATATTTGGCAATTCTAGTATTTTGCAGCATGTCCTCTGAATAATCATTATTTTTTCTTATTTTGATGTCCACATTGTTTCTTGACAGGTATGCATTTGGGATTATTATGGACACCGAAAGCATGCTTTGATGAATGACATGGATAGAACACTTGATGATGCCAACATACAGATGGATCAAGATGTGAGTGATAAATTGATTGCCCTGTGTTTTGGAACAACATGTACATGTCTATTGCATGTGTATCACGTAAAAGATAGTTTCAAGAATTATATGTGGTTCCAAATCATACTGTGTTGTGTAAATATAAGTGAAATTGCCACCTCATCTGAAAACCATAGTGATTTTACCTTCCACTGCCACAATTATTTGGTCTTCTTAAAAGCAATACCAAAACCGTATTTGGAATGCTCCATTTTTCTACAGTACCTTATAAGTACTAGGGAGTTAGCACTTCTGCTTTATATTTACCCTTTTTGGTTACTCTTACATCCAGTATTAGTTGTAGCCCATTTGAGTTTGGATTCCACATCTCCTTCATAATTGGTACGCTCTATGAAGTCATTGTCTAGTCAAATAGCAAAGTATTGAACCTGCATGGCAACACCTTGAGTTCTGTTGCACTATAGCAGCTTCTTCATTGCAAAAAAATAAGTAATGTTTGCAAAGAAATGTCTTCTCACACAACATGAGGTGGGAGAGTCAAGAAGTTATCTTTTTGAAAGAAAAAAAATTCTAGATGGAATTGATGGCATTCTAACCTTAGTTTCTGAGGTCTGAAATTGTAGTTTAATGCATTCTGATACTTTCTGCTACATTTTACTTGCACAATTTTTGCATTCAGCATTGTTTTCCATTCCACTTTGGACAAGCTTGTACCCTCAAACTTTGACTCAGTGACATATAATCACCCTCAAACTAATGGTGCCAAATCACAATGTTTTTATTGTCTCATTGCTATAAGATATATAATCTAGCATCATGTAAAACCCTTTGCATCTACTTCATGAATGCTGCTGCCATAGTATTCAAGAAATGATGCCTTTTCTCTTTTTAACAGTTGGCTTTTCTTTTCTTCTACAATTAAATATACAGATACTGGTGGAGGTTCTAAACAATGTCAATGGTACTGCGTTGAGTGGTTATAAGAGTTCTATTCAAGACAATGGATCTTCTAAGAAGGAAGCTAGTTCTATTCTTTTAGAGCCTTCTAAGTCAAGCTTCTCAATTGCAGGAGGTCTATCTGCAAGCACAGGTGGTTCAAAAAGCTGTGGTTCAGAGCTTTCACAAGGTCAGAACCCAATAGCTTTGGGTAGGGAGTTGGATAACACATATGGGAGCAGTGGTGTTACCACAAGGGGATCTTCTGGTGGATTGATTGGGCTGTTGAACTTAGGGAACACTTGCTTTATGAATAGCGCAATACAGTGTCTTGTTCATACACCAGAGTTTGCAAAATATTTTCGGGAGGATTATCACCAAGAGATAAATTGGCAAAATCCCTTGGGTATGGTGGTAAGTTGGGGATGCAATGATGTGAATGCCATTTGCCATAATTTTGTGTCATCATGATTGCAAAAAGTAATTAAACATGCTGTATGAAAAGTTTAGTGTGGTTGCTTGAAGACTTTGTGGTGGAATAGTTCACTGCACTTTTACTGGACTTAGTCCCAACGGGTTATCATCAATTTACATAATAGAGTTTCATAGTTTAATGAGCTTGAATAAGGGTTGATGATCTTGGATAACTTTAAAGCTGGTTACCTTTTTCTCACTGTCTCTGTCTCCAAACAAAAAGAGTTTCTCTTATCCTTGGATCCTGAGGAACTTCTGCAGGTTCAGCATTTGTCTTTTGGATGCCATCTTTATCATTCTTTTGGTAAAAAAAAAGGCCTTCTATCTGTTATTCATTGTGGGACCTAATGTTGGATTATATTTCTTACAGAATACAACTTTTGAAGTTTACCTATCTACCCTTTGAGTGAATCTTTTATGAGATATGCATAGTAATTTTGAGAGTAAATTTTATTTAGTGTTGATTTATTTTAACGTTGTTTGTTTATGGAAGCAATTGAATTTGTGATGGCAAGTTGTTGCAGCCGTTCTGGAATTAGTAGACTATGACTGAATCTCTATTGCCTTTTGTTTATTGAATGAATGTAATCCTTTTTGTAGGGTGAGCTAGCCCTAGCATTTGGTGAGTTACTCCGCAAGCTATGGGCACCAGGACGAACATCAATTGCGCCTCGCCCATTTAAAGCAAAACTTGCTCGTTTTGCTCCACAGTTCAGTGGATATAATCAGCATGATTCTCAGGTTCTTAATATCATCCAATTGTTTGTAGATATGTAAATTGCTTGAAGTTGGTTTACATGTGCCTATTATAATGTTTTCAGGAACTTTTAGCATTTCTTCTAGATGGTCTTCATGAAGATTTGAATCGTGTCAAGCATAAACCTTATATTAAGTCTAGAGATGCTGATGGTCGCCCAGATGAAGAAGTTGCTGATGAGTACTGGGCAAATCACATTGCTCGCAATGACTCGATAATTGTTGATGTGTGCCAAGTGAGTTTTACATATTATAAAAATTGTTTACCTCAGAATTTGATTCATGAGTTAGTAAATTGGCATTGTATTTATTATTTCTGCATGGTGAGTGGTGATCTTGTTTGAATATGTTGAAGAAATTTTGTGTTTCTTAAAAAGTTACACATTTACTATTAACAATATTTCGCTTGACTATGTTTTTTATTCTTTGGCTTGATTTCAGGATTGCCGACATGATTTTTTTAAAAATTTTTTTATTCACTATAATAGACTACATGCTGAATTATGGTATAAACACGGCTCTTTATGTTCATTTTCTTGTCTTAGAGCTAAGTATGCTTTTGTTTAGTTGTTAAAGCAGGTAATCTTAGTTCACTGAATGATTTTAAACATCAAATGTCTTTTATCTTGCGAAATAATTGTTACTTCTGCAATTTGGCCTTTTGGAGTAAAATCTATCATTGGACTGCACAGTGTATTTATTGTGCATCTTTTATTGCTCAGTTATTGTTCTAGGTTTCGTTTCTTTTTTAACCTCTGCATAGATTCTGTATCTTAGAGCTGGAGCCATGAATAATGTCCCTTTTCATAAAGTTTACTGTTAACTTCTTGCCAAGGAAACTTATTTCACCTAATGTTGTTAACAACCTATTGTATATAAATTCCAGTGAATCCAGCTCTTTGTGCAACTGTTTGGAGATTCCTTGCTATTATTTGAAGCTCTTTATATTTGAACCTTAATACTTTTCCATTAGGTTATTAGACGCGAATGATTGGTGTATTTTTCCTTATATATGTTGTGTGAATACCATTTGCAGTAGTTCCTATATCTGATCCTGCTTAAATTTGGAAGATGTTCCTCAATCCATTTGACTTATGGGCAGGGACAATACAAGTCAACGTTGGTTTGCCCTGTGTGCAACAAAATCTCCGTGACATTTGATCCCTTCATGTATCTTTCTTTGCCGCTTCAGTCCACCACTACACGATCTATGACTGTGACAGTTTTTAGTTGCGATGGAAGCGCGCTCCCATTTGCTTGCAACTTGAATGTTCCAAAACAAGGAAGGTGCAGGGACTTGATTCAAGCACTCAGCAATTCTTGTTCCTTGAAGAACAATGAGGAGCTTAAACTTGCTGAGGTTTTTAGTTTGAACATTATGAATAATGTGCTTATAAATATTGCTTTCGATGGATCATCTTAGCTGATTTTGTTGTTTCTAGGTACGGAACCATACTTTTCAACAGTTTTTAGAAGACCCATTAATTTCATTGTCTACAATCAAAGACGATGATCACCTTGTTGCATACAAGATTCCAAAGTCAGGGAAGAAGACACTTCCGCTTAGATTGATCCATCGCTGGCAAGAGCTGTGCGTATCAGTAAATTTATAATTTTGTCCTAATTACTCCATGTGACATTTTGGTATGGGTTTCATAGGAGTTTGGTGTTTAGGTTCTTTGTGATGTTTCTCTTCTCCATTTGTGCATGTATGTTATAGATATGTGCAAATGCCAATAAGTAATAGCTTGTTTGGCATGTGGTCCCTTGCCTATACACAGCAGACTTTCGAGCTCTTTAGGAAAAATGGAAAATATAGTTATATGCATAATGATGTGCCGTGATTTATATTGATTTAATTTACTTCTTGGGCAAATGATGTGCCTTGATGTATCATCATCATCATCATCAATACCCAGTTGATGTGCCTTGATGTATCATCATCATCATCATCAATACCCAGTTGATGTGCCTTGATGTATATTAGTGTAATTTACTTTTCAGGCTAACAATTGGTACCCAGAATGGACCAGAGTGCTATCCCAACTGGACTCCATTTGTCTCAGTGGTTGCATGTGACGAACTTACAAGAGGTGACATTCAAACAGTTGTTCAGACAATGCTTTCCCCTTTGCTGAAATCTGAGATACGGGCTAAGTCTGGTGATATTATTGACTCACTGACACCATCAAATACCTGTCATGACAGCAAGTCTGTTGAAAAATGCTGTGACCCTTTGACAGATTCAGTCAACAAGAATAATAATAGTTCAAAAGCCACAGAATCATTGAAACTACCTCTTCAGCTTGTTGATGAAAATAATGAGTGCGTTGACCTTACCTTGGGAGAAGAGAAAGCCATTAAGGTTTCTTCCTCATCGACTTCGATATTAGTATATCTTGATTGGTCACAAGAGTTATTAAAGATGTATGATACTCATTTCTTGGAAAGCTTACCTGAAGTATGCAAATATGGGCCTGTAAATAAGAAAGCTCGTACTGAACCTCTCTCCCTTTACACTTGTTTGGAAGCGTTTCTCCGAGAAGAGCCCTTGGTACCAGAAGATATGTGGTTAGTGTCCAATTGTTCCCATTATCAACTGCTTCCTAGAAAGCAGACTTGTCCTTCTTGACATATATGTTGCCTTGTTTTGTCATTTTGTGAAGTTGCATACGTTCAGGTTATCCTGCCCATTTGAAGCTTTCTACGTTTCCTTTTACATTTCTTTTCTTGTGTTGTAGTCTAATAATCCTGTTTCATTTGGATGAATTATGTGTTAGCATCACCTACAGCTCTAGTAACTAATCTGTTCTAATGCAAGGAGCAGAAACAACTTCAATAAGGCGACTAATGTATTGAATTTGACAGGTTATGCCCAAAATGCAAAGAACGTCGTCAAGCAAGCAAAAAGCTCGACTTGTGGAGGCTTCCTGAAGTTTTAGTCATCCATTTGAAGAGGTTCTCGTACAGTAGGTCAATGAAGCATAAATTAGAAACATTTGTGAACTTTCCCATTCATGGCTTTGACTTGACAAAATATGTAGCCAACAAAAACAACACCCAACGTCAACTCTATGAACTCTATGCCTTAACAAACCATTATGGTGGCATGGGGAGTGGACACTACACTGCATATATCAAGGTGATTGTAGGACTCATTGTGACTTCATGGTCATGAATGCTGAAATAAAACTAAAAATAGTAATACTAGTCTAAAATCATGGTTTTTTTTATTACCATCTAATATTCTGTCTAATGTGCAGCTCCTTGATGAGAATAGGTGGTATAACTTTGATGACAATCACATATCACTAATAAATGAAGAAGAAGTAAGATCACCTGCTGCATATGTTCTCTTTTATCGGAGACTGAAATGTGCTGATGCTGCTAGTAATGGGCAGCCTGATGCAGCTTATTCCAATGGGTCATCCCACAAGTGAACTCCATGATCATGCGTGTATATTGCTACACTGGAACAATCGTTTTCAGGTATCTAAATTACTATAAAGAATGTACAACTTCAAGAAACTGTTGAAACTTGCCAGTTGGCTTTCACATTTTTAGATTGGGAATCTAATTAGTTAAAAGTTTTGAAATTTGAAAATTTTCTTTCTATGTTCAAATTATTCTTTGTTGTCATTCTATTGCAATCTGCGAGCATTGAAGATTGAATTCGACAATCTTGATAATGAGAGAGACAAAACATCTGTCTGCACAAACATCTGCTTATATGAATCACTTGTAAAACAAGCTGAAGGTTCAGTGAATTTGTGTACTTTAAAAAGACACTCTAGATTGACGTATCCTGCTGTTAAAACTGAAAACTAGTTGTAGATTTCTACCTGTAGCCATCTCCGTATGTGTTGAACCTACAAAATCGAACCATAGGAAGAAAATGGAAACTAAATTTCTTTTGAGGTTTCCATGGAAATTAGGTTCACATCGAAATAATAATGAACAGTGTCTTACTAAGCACCACGAGTTATGGCTTCCTTTTTAACTTCCTGAATTTTTTTTTGTTAAGCTTTTATGATTGATTTGGTTTTACAGGCACAAGGGCTGATACTGCAGATTCCAATCTTTTTACAGAACTAGTGGTAGTAGAGACATCATTGTGCTCCAACCAGTGCAAGAACTGATTTATTCCAAGCATGAGGAACTTGTACTATTTTTATCTGTAGTTACAGGTGGTTCAATCCTTCAGCTTCTGAATTCTAAGCAATTCCGTGAGGCATTATAAGCGGTGAAGCTTATTGGCATGCGTATCATTGAGCAATTTAACGATGCAAAGAGAGAAGAAATTGGACTATGAGTGCTCACATTTTGTATAAATAAACTAGAATATACGGCCTTGGATTGGTTAGTCATTGGAGAAAAGAAAAATGAATACATTCTTGGACTAACCTTATTATGGCACTCATAGTTTGATTTCCTTTCTTGCAACCAGTAAGGCTTGGACGTCATAAGTATCTTGTTCTCTTAACATGTCATTGATCACTGGATGGTTGCTTACAACACAACAATCGATACAACTCCATAGTCAAACCCACAGAAAACTTTCAGGAGTAAGACATGGTAGGTACTGTCAGGATGGTTATGGTGATCTAGTGACTGCAATAGTTTTTATTATAATTTATGTTGTAATTGGTCATCTTTGATCATTCTATTTGGCTTTTGTTACTTAAAAATCAAGTAGAAGCATATGTTGTTTGTTTCACTTGCAGGAAGCGATATGATTAAACAAGAGACTTTGTTGGATATAGACATCGGGTTTTCATTTAGGCAATGCACTTTCTCTGTCTGCATGCTTAAGTCCTTTCCAAGACAGATTCTTGGGCCAGCATCTCGCGCAAAGAACGTGAAATGAACTCTTTTGCCTGTATATAACCATTCTCAAGCCACCTTTCAGGTAACTCACGGCAATTCTCTACCCACAGATTCTCTATCCTCCCCATGCCATATGAAGGTGGCAATGGATCGAGCCTGGACCTCCAAAGTCTAAGCTTGAGGCCGGGAAAAATTGGGCTCAAACCAAGCTAAAGTTGCATCAAACTTATTTTAATTTGTTGACCTCAAGCCGGATTGTTCGATCTCTCATAACTGATCGGGTTTGAAAGTTTTTTTCAAGTTCAATCAGAACCGAATACCTTAACTTGAGCCTGATTGACCAGGGCTTTTTACCTTTGCCTAAGCGTATATTAGAAACCATCCCTTATAACAACCCGGTCATACAGCAGTCACTGGTGGGCACAATCTCAATGCCTCGGAAATTGCCTCATCCATGTAAGGCATGTCTCCAGGTTCATCAAAGCATGTGAATCTCACCAATGTTTGCATTAACCCCATAACATAAGATACTCTTGTAAATAAATTGACCCAAGTGCAGACATTGGAAGACTAAGGGGCTGTTTGGTAACCTGTTTGGTTACTACTACTACTACTACTACTACTACTACTCTTACTGCTATTGCTGCT
>JANKOD010000003.1:1753846-1771393 GCA_026284645.1 Erythroxylum acuminatum
GGTAGTTACACAATTACTCCCTGTGGGACGATATTATACTGTACTACTTGAGACCCGTGAACTTGCGGACACACATCATGATCACCGCAAGTTGATTGTGGAGTCTGACTCACTTGACGTGATTAATCTTATCAAGGGCACATGCCCCTTATCTCATCCTTATTTGGCCATTGTTGCTAACATTCGACGACTCCTTGGGAGTGCGTGGTGTTGCTCTCTTCAACATACACTCGGAGAGGGGAATCAGGGTGCAGATTTTCTAGCTACACGTTGGACTCTTTGGGATTTCCCTGGGCCACGTCTTGGTTTGCTTCTCCAGTACGATGCTAGATCAGTTGCGTTCTTGAGGAATTAGTTTCTCTCCAAAGTACAAAAAAAAAAGAATGCAAACTAAGAATAAATAGTACAACCAACATGACTCTATTTGTAAATTGTGTAGAGTGTTAGTGCAAAACTAGAATAATTTATTCTTTAATTGCACCTATTCTAAAGTGGTATAGGGACGCATCTAACAATTGCTAGGAATAGCTGTACAATCACTAGATTGAGGTAAACTCTTAATAAGCTTATTTCTCTAACTAGACCAAAATAACCGAAGGTTATTCTCATCAAAATCGCTTTTGTAACTACCATGTATTCACTGTGGAAACAAAAGAACAATAAGCTGTATAAGGGCGCTGTTGAAGATAAATGTAAACTTATGAATCGTAGCATAATCTAGATAAGAGCTTTGTTTATTGCTGTTAAGATATATGTTATATATCTCATTATTTAATTTTGACATTTTTGATAATTGGATCTTCAAGATAATGAAAGTCTTAAAATCTAAATTAAGATGAGGTGTAGCCAAATAACACTTCTTGTTTGAATCGGATTTTTGGATAATTGCTTAAGTGTGAAAGAATTCTATCTTCAATAGATGTGTGCGAGGGTCACGTTGACGTGGGTAAAAGGGCATCGTGAATAACTTGGAAATTGTATGTGTTCGTTACTCCTTCTTTGTCTATTTTGGTTGGTTGCACGATCAATGTGAATTTGTGAGTTTTTGATTTTGATGATTAAAAAGTCCATGGAAGGACTGATGTGCTGATCTTTATGTTAGTATAATACTATCTTGGGTTGCAATGTTTGTTGATTGATTTCTTTGTGAGTGCGACATCTTGAAGTATTCATGACTGGGTGTTGATCTTTTGGTGTGTGGCTCACGGCTGGGTTGTTTTGCATATTGTGTGTGTCTTCTGCCAAGGTTAATCATGGTGTGAGTTCTGTTGGATTTTGTGTGAAGGCTTGTTTGCTTAGATGTCTTCCTACTGCAACTGTGAGTTAGCACTGCAATTTGCGTGAATCAGCCTATAGTTTGTGGTGACAATTTTTAGATCTATTTCAATGGAGCTGAACCTATCGAAAAGTTGTTCATCTTTTCTATCTTAAGTGTATTCTGTTTTGTTCTTAGTTATTCATTTATAGTTCTTTCGTTAAAAGATCATTGAGAAAAATCTTCTGTTGAGGTTAACACGAGTCGGTCATGTTATTGGGTGTGAATTACTTTCACAGGTAGTGAGAACGAGGGATAGTGTCAAGGGTTGAGTAGTGTCGGCTTAGTAAAACCTTGTATAAAACTATCGTTGTTCTTGGTGAAAGTATTAAGCTGGGTTAGGGCCCGTAGACGTAAGCAAAATTTGTCGAACTGCGTTAACAAATTTCGATGTTCATTTATTTTGATGTGTTTAATCTTTCTAATTTTTTGTTCGTGCTAGAAACGACAGGGAAACATCTGAAAGTTTGTGAAACCATTACATCCTTCAGATTTTTCAATTGGTATCAGAGCTTGGTCATCGAATCAGAACTTGGTATAACAAGTTGGTGCAGATCGGTGTTTCGCAAATATGACTATAAGAGAAGATGCATCGATTACCAGACCACAGCTGTTAGATGGTTGTAATTATCCTGCGTGGAAAGCAAGTATGAGAGTTTTTATTTGGGCACAAGGAACAATGACATAGAACTCGGTGCTACATGGTTGGACACATCCGGTGATAACTGATGACAAGGGAGAAGTAGTATTAAAAGACCCATTTGAGTGGAAAAGAGATAAAGAAGAGAGAGCACTTGAAAATTCTCAAGCCATACATGTCATCTTTAGTGTTGTTGATGAATGTCACTTTTCAATAATATCAGCTTGTGAATTGGTTAAAAAAGCGTGGGATACTTTGTAGACTATGCATGAGGGATCAAAATCTGTGATAGCCTCAAAACTTCATATGTTGGCTGTGAGGTTTGAAGAGCTAAAGATGGATGATAGTAAAACTATTAGAGACTTCCATGAGAGATTGCACGATATAGCAAACCAAACACATCAACTCGGGAAGAAATACTCTAACCTAAAATTGGTAAAGAAAACGTTGAGATCACTACCTCTAAGGTTTATTCCGAAAATTGCAGCAATCGAGGAGGCTCATAACATTAATGATTTGTCGTTAGAGAAGGTAATTGGAATTCTTACTAATTCCGAAATGAATTTGTTAAGGGGCAAATAAGAAAGAAGCAAAGGATTGGCACTACAAGCTGAAACTGGAAAAGGTAAGAATGATGTAGAAGATGAATCCGACAAGAATGAGAATCTGATATTATTAACATGAAATTTCAGTAAGTGGATGAAGAGAGTGAAAAAGGATAAACCCGAATTTAGGCAAAACGGTGGGAACTCATCGAACAACAACTTCAAACAAGTCAAAACTCAGAAGGGTGAAAGAAAGGTGAAGAAAATTCAATGCCATGAGTGTCAAGACTTTGGACATATGCAAGTGGAATGTACAAACACTTTGAAGAAGAGGAAAGGGAAATCCTTTACGAGCACTTAGAGTGAGAATGAATCTGAAAGTGAATATAGTAGTGAAGAAGAAATTGTAAATAGTGCTGTGTTAGTTGCTTTATACAACAAAAGTTCAGTTGCTTGCTTAACAACAATCAAGAAGGAAGTAGTCGATGATGAAAATGTAAGAAATTCGAAAAATTTCAGAAAAAACGCAGATGAATCAGCTCAAAGCTAATCTCAGATTAAGTGATGACAGTGGTTCAAATGATAAAAAGGAGAATATTTACAAAGCTTATGAATTAATGCATGCAAAGGGTGCAAACATGTAAGAAGAATGAAAAGTTAAATGAAGAAAACTTATTTATGAAGAACATTATTTGAGATTTAGAGAAGAAATTGATGTCAACATTAGACGAACTTGATGAAGCAAAACTGAAATTGGTCAGTACCGAAAAGGGATTTAGGATATTAAATGGTGGCATAGAGAAGTTAGAAAAATTGTTAGAATTCGGTAAGATAAAAGGGGATCTTCAAGGTATTGGCTACAAAGGTAAATACTCTAAGGTGAATGATGAGAAAAATAATGCATCTAGATTTGTCCAAGGAGAAACCTCGAGGAAGAATCAGAGGTTTATTCCTACATGTTATTTTTGCTGGGTTATCAGACACATAAGGTTGAGATGCTACAAGTTACTATAGATGTTGTTCCAAATGACCCAAAATCGAAAGAGCATATATTCCTCACAAAATTTCCAGCAGTAGTCCATAATTCTGAAGCACACTTGGGTTAAAAAGAGTCAATTGCAAGCTCTCGTAGTTCTTAAATCAATGAAGGCGACTTCGCATAATGTTTGGTATTTTGACAGTGGATGTTCATGTCATATGACAAGAGAAAATAATTACTTATCCAATTATCAAAGTTGTATGGATAGACGTGTGACATTTGGAGATAGAAAGAAGGCTTCAGTAATTGGTAGAGGGGCGTTAAGTGTAGATGGATTGTCACATCTCAAAAATGTGCTTCATGTTGATGGATTAAAAGCCAATTTGGTGAGTACAAAATTTTGTAATGATGGTTTATTGGTTAAATTTACAAATGATGAATACAGAGTGCTAACTAAATAAGGAGAATCTATTGTGAGCGGCAAACGATCAGCAGATAATTGCTATATGTTGCAGGTCACTACTATTTGCAATCAGCCTCATACAACAATAATATAGATTTATGACATCAAAAACTTGGACATGTCAATTATAAGCTCATTAGCAAGTTAAAGAAAATGGAAGTTGTTACAGGTTTACCCTCAATGAACAAAGAAGATAAATCGTTGTGTAGTGCATATCAAATGGGTAAGCAGATGAGAGTGTCAAATATAATTAGCAGCGATTTGATATGGTTAAATAGTCAAATACCTCTTAATCTGTCAAAAATTAACTGATCAGTCATTTACCAAATAAAGTCATAATACTATAGTCAAGAACTCAAGATCCACGGCCGCTTTTGCTTTTAGACGTTAAATAGGTTAATGAGAGTTGAAAAAATTTTAAGGGTTAAATGATGATTTTTAACCTTTTAATTTTTTATAATTGTCCAAACTATATAATATTTTGAAGAAGTTGATTATTACAAACGATATAAATACAATTATTAATAAAACGAGCACAATTACGATGACGATCTTAATTTAAAACTTTTTTCAGTCCATTCCATTCTTCGTAAATTCGCAACTACAAGATAAAGCGAGTACTAATCATTATAAAGGTTTCACATTCCAACTTAAGTTATATATATATATATACCCTTTTCAATAAGAAGAACTCATTACTTGTCCACTCTCAAGTTGGATAATAATAGTTGAAGAAGAACAATTATTTATTTTTAAACTAGCATTTTTAAGATCAAAGAGTAGAATAAAAAGAGCATAAAACTCTTAGTTTTATGCTCTTTTTACTTATTATATATATATATACTAATCACGTCCTCCAACTCTTCGTGCAAGAGACTTAACCACGTCGGCTCGTGAAAACAGCAACAACATCCATAAGTGTTTGTTATGGCTAGAAATTCATATAACATGTTTCTTTGCACGTAAATAGAAACATTAAATTTGCCGTGTCAGCATGATAATTAGGTATACTTAACTGAGTTGCAACTGCATTATTATTTTCTTGCTTCAGATCCAAAAACTTCTGGTCCTGGGGATATTAAGTTAATCTATATGTGGCAAAGAACAGTCCTAATTGTATACTAATACTGCTTTCTTTTCGTTGCATACCACCCAGATAAAGTACTTTCCTTTGATAATACCATTATACTACATACCACCCACCAATGATTGCCTAATTTTGTGTTTCTTGTCGCTTCCATTCCTAGACTTTCTGGTAATATACGACAGGAGGGTATTCAAAAATTGTTTAGACCATTTTTAGAATAAAATTGTATGCGTATCATTCTTGTGTTATGTAAATGCTACAAATATTTCTTGTAATTTAACATACCAAAATTTCCATATCTTTAAAATTCTTGAAATTTTTATTTTATTTTTCAATTTTTTTGAAAAATCCATTATATAGATTTTGATTAAAAAACATATAATACAAATATCATACGTAGACTGATCAAATGGTATTTACAAAATCATTTTAAGTCAACTCTTAATTTTGAACCGACTAATTAAATCAGACTTAAATTAATAGTTTATTATAATTAATTTAAATTCTTAGCTTAAAGAGATTTCATAATATGTAAATTTATTTCCAACTAAGTTCAATAAAATGAAACAAAAATGCATAGATGATAGGCTTAAAGATAGGTAATTATTTATGAAGTGACGGGGACTTGGAACCGTGCTTACTTTATATCTCTTTTTAAAAGAGAAATTGAAACAATATTTAGATTGCGTAAATGGCTTGTGTTCCTTCTTCCATACGATGCTTAATTAGTTACGACTTACGCCATCTACGGTGTATGCATTCATCTTCCATCTGGTAAGCTCTCGCACATCCTTTTAAGATTGATACAGAGACTTCTAGGTGTTGACACCAAATTGACACATTATAGCTAGTGCTAACCTTTCATAAATAGGGTCGTTCTTATAGTTTTATAGGCCCTGGGAGAAATTAAAAAAAATGACGAAATTACAAAAAAGGGCCGTTCCTAAGTTTACATAATCAACTAAATATTAAATAATCATAACACTAATAAATACACAGAGGATTATAATTAATGAAAAATAATTTCTTCGTGCATTTTTAGATGCAAAATCATTTATAATATTATCAAAATCAATATTGTCCAACATATCCTTCTCAATACATAACATAGCTAAATCATTCAACCTTTCTTGTGACATTGATAACCTCAAGTAGATTTTCAATAATTTTAACTTTAAACTAAATCAGTTTAACGTTATAGTGTTATAGAGTCGTTAACGTTAAAGTCATTAGCTAACGTTAAAGTCATTAGCTGCATCACTTTTTAGAGTTTAGAGAGGAGGCCCTTGAAGTAGGGCCCCCTCTCATAAATGACATTAACATTATAGTGTTATTAACGTTAAAGTCATTACTCGTTAGCTAACTTGGAAAGGTGTAAACTAAAATTTAAAACACAGTGTACTGTATCACTTCTTAAAGTTTAGAGAGGGAATCTTGGGGCCTCCTCTCATAGTGGGCCCTGAGCGGGTGTCCTACTGGCCCCTGTCAAGGCCGGCACTGTTCATAAGCATCAACGAGTGAGGCGTAAGTGAGGTGTAGTTTTAAGTTATGGATTGTGAGTTACATTATAATCATAGGTTGTTATAATAATTGTGAGCGATATAGAAACAATTGCTTACGGATAATAATCATCATTTAAAACACCATTATTATTAGTATCAATTATTGAATTCCTTAGTTTAGCTGAAAACATCTATCTTGAATTATTTGATAGTAATTAAAGCATTGTAATACCATTCATCCAGCTGTTTTCTTCTCAAAGTTTTCCTTGTATCATGGTCGTACGTCACCTTTTCCAAATGTAATCCATAAAGAAACCTGATATATGAAACTATATTTTGGTCAAATTACAGAAAGTTTAGCCTTCCCTGCATCTTTTATAAAGAATGCTACTTGGTATTGAGAGTACGTGAAAAGTGTTTTAAAAAAGACTAATAAAGAAGAAGAAGAAGAAGAAGACATGTCCTTCAACAATAATGTAATACGTGATAAGCCACAAACGTTCATGCATGAAAGTTTATCTTAAAATAATTCTCTCAAAGCCAAACCATTAGAGATAAAGCCTAAGCTTTTGTCGACTGACCACTGGCCCTTTCTTTAGACGATCGAACGATACCCTCTTGTAATCTGATTCCTCTTATTCTATCAGTCGCCAGCCTGTGGGAGATTTTAGTGATTTTGGTGCATTTAATAGAGTTTTGTTTCACTTGAAGACTTGGCTTTTCAATCGAAAAGCCAAAAGCATTTGCTATTCTCTTAAGAACCTTTTGTAATTTAATTGGCCAGAGCTCACACAGGTTCCGTGGAGAGCTAAGTATCTTTGACCAGCGCATAAGTGTAGTAGATGATCTCACTTTAGTATCAATCATGCAAAGTCCTTCACTACTGCTACCCAGTTCATGCTCATCTAAAGAAATGCTAGCTTTAGTTTAAAAGAGTGACAACTACAAGTTCACTAATTTGTTTCATGCACTGCACCTCAAAATTGGTTAGATAATCGATGCAGAGGAGTATGACACAAAAGGCTGCCCCTGTGATTGTCGAAGATTTCAGGAACAAGCAAAAGACCCTAAAAAGAAATTGATAGGGAAAGCCAATAGATAATAGAACAGTAGTATTTATATGTTACTTGTGTACTGTAAAGGTTGCTCGTTGAAAAGATAACAACGAAGTCACGATGTCTTTCTCAGTTTGCAGATAAATGTGTCGTGAAGGACAGACCAAATGGATAAAATTAGCAATTACTGGTGGATATAAAGTTTCTAAAAAAGAAAAAAGTCGACGGTGCAAGTGGCAAAATTTGAAATATATATTGTATTTTCTTCCAAGAAGAAATAGGGTATGAAGGACAGTTGCGAGCTAGAGCTAGTACGTTCTAGCCAGATTCTTACAATTCTATGTTCAAGTAAGAAATGGAGGGAGTGGCTTTATATTCATTCTTATGTTATGTAAAAGTTACTACATACGTATTATGTGATCAATTATGAACTAAAACAGTGCATATTTTGGATTACCAGATAAGGGTATCTTATATTAGTACATATTCTACATTAGAAACTGTATATCTGAAATAAAACGACCCAAGTATTTTCCTGCTAATAAAAGACACCCCATGTACAGATGTGCTCGTACAGCATCCATTAAAAACCCACTTCACCTGAGAAACTGACAAAGCAAGCCGGGCAAGAAGAAAACAAAATTGAGTGCCTTTACAGACCTTGACCCCATAATCCACTACAATTGAATATCTTGCTTTCCCTTAGTGAAATCTCACGCACACTCTATTCTTTTCAAAATTAATGGAGAGAAAAAAAAAGAAAAATTCAACATTGCTTCTTAATTTCCAACCATTACTGTTAGAACCTTAATTCGGCTTAATTCTGTTGAGTTCTCTTTAATCTTGATAAAAGAAAAGAAAAATATATTGATTACAACTACAAATTAGCCTTAATCTCATTTATCACTGAACTTAATCTCATTTATCACTGAACTTAAGCTCATAGGTTTCATGAGATTTTTAGCTATGATACTGTCTCGTGTTCCATTTAATATATCAATTTAGTTAGAGAAACACATACGGATAATTTCATTATTGTCAGAATAGGCTTTTCAAGTGAATGAGACAATATTGAATCATGATTTTGACGATTTTTAACCCAAGTAGCTAATTCCTAGATTAATCAGTAGACGATTATAGCTTTCCAGTGGTCAGGGTTCGAGTTAGGAGTCCAGCCATATGATTCCACTAACCGAAGCAACACTAGCCGACCCCATTGGTTGGGAAACCAACACACGATGTCTCCCTTTCACCTTGGTTCTCATATAATTGACCCAGCAATTTGCCATTTCTCATTAAACTTTTTCTCGTCACAAAAAAGTATGTGAATACGATCAGACCATTCCTAGTTGGATATTTGCAGGTTTTTGTTTTTTGCACCAGTTTCTGTCGGACCTGCGATGTAATACGTCATAACATCTGCTATGATTGGGGGGTGATTAGATGCCCATTTCGTCCATTTGGTGCTCCACTTGGCTCCTGTGCTTGATTTAGTCCATGATACTGTGCGAGGCCCTCTGTGATGCCCCAAGAAACTATTTATCATTTTCTTATGTTGATTTCAAAATTTGGCGTAGTTATATTTTTCTTGCTTTGATATCTCAAAATTTTAAATTACAAATTGCACTTAAAGATTATGTGCAATTATGATTAAGTAATTGTGAATATGATGTGTGTAATTGTAAGTAATGCAAATGGAATCACCGTAAACTACAATGACGAATCCTTTTTCAATCTCATTATTACATAAAATCTTGGGCAACTCTTTGTTTACACTCATAAAATGCTATGTTGCATGCCCTATCTCATAGTGGTTGTCCCAATTCTACACACTAATCACTTAAAGTGTAGAAAGTAGAGTATAGATAGTTATCAAGACATTACATGGGTATGGTGGGAGTGTTTTGTCCAAATAGAGTTCGTTTCCAACTTCGATACATGACTTTCTTAGTCCTGTGGTATCCGTTAATGCAACGTTTGTACAAAGAAATGTATGGTCTTTGGCTCCCAACACTAAAGGCAAGTAAAAGCGATCGACTATAGTGACCATTATCAAAAAATTGGAGAACGCGTTACAATGTGTTTAATTATGCATCCTAAAAGTAGTGAACCAAAATTTCCCAAAAAAAGAAAGAAAGTAGTGAACCAAAGCAATACAAGCAATATCGAGTTGTCATCTTTTTTCTCCTCACATTTCATAACAAAAGATCGTACACGCCTAGGACAATATGTATTAGTTGAGGTATACAGACTATGACTCAAAGTCTAATAAATCAATCTGTTCTAGTATATTCTATTACTCACTTTCGATACGTGAAACTTTGGAGTCACACCATTCTTGAACGTTATCCTCTATTATTCGTGGTTGTGGACTTGTATACAAGAGGGCAACTTGCTTACAGAGATCACGGTCTAGTTGCGATCATGGCCACAATGGATTTATGCACATCAATTTGATCATTCAGAAGTTAAACGAAATACAAAAAAATTGTAGATCATATGGTTTTGCCAACAAAATTTGGATGTAACCTTTTCTTTCTTGATATGATATTTGTTGAATTAATCGTAATATTCGCAACCTTTTCTTTCTTGTCGTAATATTCGCAACTATGGAATTAATCCCTTAACCCTAAAATTCTTAGACTCTACATACAAACGTGATTGGCACACGAACTAAAACTTGGTATCGAATATGAATATTCTGCTATTAATTTTGATTATTATGATTTTGGTAGGCTTCCTTTTTCCCTCTTTTTTGTTTTTCTGTTCGATAAATGTTCTGATGTCACACAAAATCGGGGTAGGATGGAATAAATCAAGGTATATTTGTTGATAACTTGCACATATTAGGAATTATTTTTGTGTGTGCATGCCACGTCAAAATTCAGAAATTAGGAACGTGAAACCTGAAAAGAAAATCCTATATTAATTTTTTTATTCAAAAAGCTAGATGTACATGGCGCACTCTTCTGGTGCAGCGATTCGATGGCCACAGATATGATTAGGCAAGGAACTGTAATGGACTTCGTCACTTGATGTTCTTAAATTGGTTAAAAAGCATATGGTTTCGAACAATGAGAAGATTAAAGAAGCATATTAAAAGTAAAGTCTCAAAGATGGAGAACATTCTTCATCATGGCGTATAAGATTAATAAAGAAGATGAAAATAGACTATTTATAGCAGCAAGATCTTTTTTAGCTAATAAGCAGAATACGTAGGAATCATCTCCAACTTACTTCCAATGTAAATTAATAGCTCATCTGCTCAAGTTCTCCAAATATTTGATTTGAATGTGTTTGATGTTTAGGAAACTTATTACCCCCTACGTTGAAATTCCTCAAAACACATGTCACATAGGTACAGATTTGCTTACGAATTTTAGCAAAGCAATCCAGAATTCTTCCAATGTACCAATTGCAAAAGACGTGCTTAGTCATTTCAGATGTTTTGGTTACTCATCCACGACGTATTTTCCTCAATGACGTGAACAACTGAAAAGGCATGTCAATTCAGGGAACGTATAAGTTATCACATAACGAATCGATTCTATCCAACTTACAATATCCACAATTTGTAAGGATCAACACCAAACAATTGCATTCTGTTCCTTTAAGAAATAGGAGAGTGAAAAGTTATAACTTTTAAAAGTGACGAGTGTCCCACAAACAATACCATAAACAATAACTATTGTGGCATAGAATAAGTTAATGGATACTGAACAGAAATTCCATTGATCTTCAGTGGAAGAAGAAGGAGAAAGCATTGCATGAATTATTGAATTGTATTATATTTCTCTATGATTAATTATAAGCTCTTTTACATAATGTAATAGTTAGTTTTCTCTTCAAAATTTTGATCATTCTTGCTCTTAATTCATGATTTTAAGATTTTAGAACTTATTTTAGTGTGTTTATCATTTACAGAATTTTTAAACTGAGTGATCAATTAAAATGCATCATAAATAAAATTTTGAAGGTATCAAATTATTGCCAGTACGTATCAACTTTGTTAGGGAAGGTGATTCCCCCCAGAACCCTAACTTTGTTAGGCATAAAATAAGTAACCTACAAAGTACCTACTCTATTGGATTTGCTTAACAACTCAGCTAATCAAATTGGCCTGCAGATAAAGCTAAATTTAACCACTTTTAATCAATATTATTTTATTTTCATTAAGTAGACATGAGAGATGGAGAAATGCTGCATTAAACTCAGGACCTGATGTTAAGTAAAATGAATATTAAGATTTTTATGAAACAACACCGATTGTATGAAATAAATTAATTAAATAAAGTTACATCATTTAATTTACCTAAAAATATTAGGAGGAGTTTTGAATTTGAATTATTACAAGAATTTTCAAATAATTCAAATATTAGAGAGTTAAGTGTGTATTGCCTAAAAAGTTTTGATGATCAATTAGATAAATTTTAACCCCTAAAAAAAAGATAAATTTTATCACTTAGTTTAAATTTATGATTTTATCAATTAATTTATTTGAAATATATAATTAAGAAATTATAGAGTGGTTATAATCAATGTTTTAAAAATCAGGGAAGTTAATTTGGTAAGATAATAAGTTTAAGATTTAAGAGGTTTTACTGATATTGTACCGACATAAAATTGGCTAAATATTAAATAAAATTAAAGAATTTGAAATATGATTGAAAAATGTTTTTTTTACCCATCGAAGAATTTAAAGTTTAATTGAAAAAGGAGATTATTAAATAAAAATTAATTGATTTTTTTGTTTATAAAATTTATTAATTTATAAAAATTGATTAATAAATTAATAAATTAACTGATTTTTAACAATAAAAATATTAAAATAAATCAAACCGAAAAGTTAAAAACTCAATAAAAAAATTTAAAATTTTTACAACTAAATTAATTAAAATTTTTAATCATTAGTACAACAACAAAAATTAAAATTTATCTTCACGGTCTCAATCTCTTGTAATTCTTTTATCATTAAACCAATCATCAATCTTCACGTATAATCAGCTTTACTACGCCAGCTGCTCCAATAAAATTCGTCGAACCGCCGCATTTCAGTGAGGCAGAGAGAAAAAAAAAACCGCCAACGCCACCATCTTCCACCGCCAACGCCACCACAAAATTTCTTTTTCTTTGGCATCAGCAAGCACCAAACTCCAAAGTCCAATCCCTTCTGCTATCATTGGAAATCGACCGCCGCCTAAGAAGCATGGACGCGGCAAAATGGAGCCGTGTCTGTGTGTCCGACATGTGTCCGACACGGACACACATCGGACATGCAGTGGACATGTGTCGGATACGTGTCCTTACGTGTCGGTATCAAAAAAAATTATCAGCTCGGATGCGGCTTGGACACGTCTGAAGACGGCTCGGATACGGCTGAGACAGCTCAAACCTAATTGGGCAGCTGCTTACTTACAAGGCTTTAGGAAATTTCATTTTCCTACACTAAATCAATTGACCAATTGAAAGTGCTGAAACACATCAATTAATATATATATCGAAGTACGAATTTTGAATTTTTTTTCAATTCTAAATTTTATAATATGTATATATGCCGTATCCATGTCCACCAAATTTTAAAAATTGGTATATTCCGTATCCGTGCATATCCGTGCTTCTTATAGCGCCACTATGTGTACAACTCAGGATATTCAATTTGATCAGGAGGATAGTGCAACACTCACGTGTGATTGAGAGATTCTCGCACGCTTGAGAGTCTCTCCAACAAAACACTCCATGCCTATATATAGGCCACCATGGTACCAGGTTTTACTTAGGAGACACACAAGCATTACTTGAAGTGTTCTTCCTCCTACATTTCCTCCTTCACTTGCTCCAGCTTCTCTCCTTCATTGTTTGTCCTTTTCTTCTAACTTCTCTTCTTAAAGGACTACTCAGCTTTAGCTAAGACCTTCTAAAGCAGGAAAGCAAAAGATGGAGGCAAAGTTGGGGCGTTTTGGGAGTTTTCTCCAAAGTTCTAAGCCTTACATAGCCATGATTTCTCTGCAATTTGGTTACGCGGGTATGAATATCATCACCAAGGTTTCTCTCAACAGAGGGATGAGTCATTACGTGTTGGTTGTCTATAGGCACGCCTTTGCCACCGCTGCTATTGCCCCTTTCGCTATTTTTCTTGAGAGGTACTGATAAAGCATGAGTGAAAAAAGTGTACTAACAATACCAGAAAGAAGATTAGTCTTGTTAACATGTATATTTGGTTGGTTTTTGTGCAGGAAAGTGAGGCCAAAGATTACTTTTCCCATTTTCATGCAAATTTTTGTCCTTGGTCTTCTCGGGTGAGTGTTTATTTCCTGAATTAGAGTTAGAATTTGTTCAAGGAAGGGAAACTAATCAGTTTTCGGTCTGACAGACCTGTGATTGATCAAAATTTCTACTATGCGGGGCTGAAGTTCACGTCGCCTACCTATTCTTGTGCCATTAGTAACATGCTACCTGCAATGACGTTTGTATTGGCAGTTCTCTGCAGGTATATGAATGATCATAGTTCATGAGCAAACATCATCCCTACTCTTTGTTTGTTCTGAACTGAAAAGGAGATGTGTTTTTCTGTGTTTTAGAATGGAAAAAGTGGACATTAAGAAAGTCAGATGCCAAGCAAAGGTGATTGGAACTGTGGTGACTGTGGCAGGAGCTATGTTAATGACATTGTACAAAGGTCATGTGATCAATTTGATATGGTCTGAGCACGTCCAAACTTATTCATCCTCTGCTTCTATGGCCAATGGTTCAGCTGATAAAGACTGGGTAAAGGGATCAATTCTCCTCATAATTGCCACTCTTGCTTGGGCCTCGTTCTTCATTGTTCAGGTGAAAACCAAATTGATAAAAGAAGAATCAGAAGTAACAATAATTCCCATGAATATATCATAATTCTTAATAACTCTCTGTTTATTTTATATTACAGGCAGTGACACTCAGGAGATACCCTGCTCAGCTTTCACTTACATCCCTTGTGTGCTTCATCGGCACATTGCAGTCCACAGCTGTCACCTTTGTGATGGAACACAAGCCTTCTGCGTGGACCATTGGCTGGGACATGAACCTTCTTGCTGCTGCATATGCTGTGAGTCTATCAGTCTCTCCCCAAATCCAATATTATATAATTCTTGATCAATCAAATTTGTGGAAGGCGCTAACAATATCAATGTAATTTTCATGTACAGGGAATTGTTTCGTCAGGTATTGCATACTATGTGCAAGGACTTGTCATGCAAAAAACAGGGCCTGTCTTTGTCACTGCTTTTAGCCCCTTGATGATGATCATAGTGGCCATAATGGGATCTTTCATTCTTGCTGAGAAGATTTACCTTGGAGGGTATGTTCATCTGAGAAATATTCCAAATTTAAAATGCTAACAACAGCTAAAATTTTCGAACTTATGTCTCTTGACAGAACAGAGTGATAATGAATTACTTTCCTCTGTTCGTTGCAGTGTTCTTGGTGCTGTAGCTGTACTAATTGTGTTTGGACTCTACTCGGTTCTATGGGGAAAGCACAAGGAAAACAAAGAAAAAGAAGCTGAGACAATCCCCGAACCCATCAAGTGTAATGGAGAAAATTGTCGTGCATTGCCCACGATCCAAGAAAGTGAAGCAAACGATATAGAGATGCAAAGAAACCAAGAGAACAGTGTGTCCATACCCACAATTGCTATTACTGTTCCAAATTCACAGCCTCCTATGATAGCCAAGGAAGCACCAAGAAAATAGAGATCTGTAACACTATAAAAAACAGTGTTTTACAAGATGGTCATGCAATGCAAGGGAAGGAGAAAGGAAAGAGCTTTTTCTTTTTTTTGTAATGTTAAATTTTACTAATTTTCCTCCTTTTTATTTTGTTCCAACTTTTATTTTGTTAGAGTAAAAAGCTATGGATCTTTGAAACGTAAGCAGATGTTTTCCTCGTGAAACTGAAATGACAGAATGCAGAATCTCCTCTATAAGGAGTTGTTTCATATCAATCTTCTCAGCTGCTGACGTCTAATTCTGATTCTCTCATTTGTTCCAACTTCCAATAATGGTTGACCCTTTTTCTTTTCTCAAAATTCTTTATGATTTCTCAACAACTTTTGATAGTCATAAAGCTTTTGATAGTTTCTTTGATTGATTTCATTTTAAAATTTTTTCTCTCTTAATAAATAACTTACAGCATATAATTTTTAATATTTTTAAATAAAATTTAAAATTTATATACAATAAATTTTACAATTAATAATTTAAAATTACTCTATTGAATAAATTTATAATAAACTTTTATGACTTTTTTTTGGATAAAATGCAAGATTATTAATGCTCGAAATCATAAATTCACCAACTAGGCCACCTATTTGAAGCTTGGAAGCAAAATTTGGACAATTCCCAAATTTTGCCCTAGTATTTAAATGTTTGTGTATGCATTCTCAAGTTAAAGCTGGAAAATGTTCATGGTCTAATAAGAGGGACTCTTTCATAGACATTACACATAAAATCTTAACTCAAACAATCTATTCAAAATCAGATAATTAGATTCATATTCTTGTACTGGAAAGTTGTATCTACACGCTTTGAAGAGAACACAACCTGAGATGTCTTACCAGTAAATTCTCTTCAAAGGAGGCTTTGCTATCTAGGATTATCGCTGAAGTTCGGGAACTCATTTTGTTGAAAAACCTTCACTTGGCATGTAATTCAAATATACGTTTCTTACTGCATTTATAGTGTAACTTACTGAGTTTTATTCTTACCCTGGTTTTCTATTCTTAATACTTTGCCTTCAAAGGTAGATAGATAAGAGTAATCCCTCTTTTACCAAAAAAAAAAGAGTAATCCCTCTTGTTTTGTAAGTTTGTACGGCTTTGTTTTTTCTATATTAACGGGACTTAGCTAATACACGAAGTCTAGAGGGACTTAATAATACTCAATTTTACCGGTGACTAATAGAGAGATTATTTTCAAATGAAAAGATGTGTCGAAGAATGGGGCTAAGAACTTGTTGGTCTAAAATAAATATTGTAGTGATGCTAGCAACTTTAGTTTGGCCTCTAATAATGAATTATATGTTAGTGTCTAACATGCAAATATGTTGCAAATCTTTCTAAGCTTCTTTTACTTTTGTAGTGGTTATTAACTTTTTATTATAAAATGGCAAATAATTGCACTCGACTTTTGCTCTTTGCAGGACATATTAACATGAATCGTTAACCAATATCATGTATCTTTTGAACTTGAAAAGCACAAACAATTCTTTGTTACCCCTTTGGATTTAGCTATTTGTCTATTTAGAGAATTTATAAGGCAGAACAAAATTTATAAATCGGTACCCTACTAGTTGAACCCTACCAAGACCTCAAGGACTTGATTTATTAGATATTTGCCCACCAAATAGCAACAAATAGGTATGGCTACTGGTGCTGTCAAAGCACAACCACTTAGTTCCTATAACAATTTCGATTCCGTGATTGCTGCTCACCATAAACCGTATTCCACTTCATAGTGAGACAAGATCCTCCGTCTAATATTATAGTGTCTTGTTCTGTCCTATAAATTTCAGTCATTTATTTATGCGAGTTCTGCGTAAATTTATGTGGGACTCACGCGGGACTCACATAAATGAATAGTTAAAATTCACGGGACAAAATAAGACACCATAATATTGGACAGAGGATCTGGACTCCTTTATAGCGTGCAAAACTGTTGACATTTATTTAATAGTCCAAATTTAATCAAAGTTAATAAATAAGTTTTTTATTTAATTGGACTCGAACCAAATTTCAATTTTAAAAAATTTAAATTTTATATTAATCTAATTTGATTTAAGTTAGAATTTGTCTATGAGTAATTTAAAACTTAAAATTTAATCCGAAAAACTTAAACCTTCAAATTTGATATTCTGAATTTGACGGAATGTTAAGCTAATCTTATATCTATAAAAAAAAGGCTTATAAGTTATAACTCATTGCTAT
>JANKOD010000003.1:1791115-1813292 GCA_026284645.1 Erythroxylum acuminatum
CACAAAATCACGAATTAAGAGTCAAAAAGTATATTAAGAACCATGAAATTGTAGCCAATTTATATGATAAACTTGGGATCAATCATCCTTATAAAGATAAATTGCATGTTTGTTGTGCTCATTGCTATTTCGTAAGATATCCTGACCACTTCAAAGCTACAGCTTTTACTATAGAGAAGGAGGGACCAAAATAATGGAATCACAAACAGTTAAATTTCTGGAATACGATGTCTATAATGATGGTGAGCTCATTGACCCTTCGGATGATCGCAGAGCGGATACTACAGTGATTATGTACCTGTTACTCATATAATTAGATCCGGTGGATCTAGGTCTTTATACCGTGCCTATACAAAAATAGGAACCCATATCTGTATATACAGTGGTTCCTAGAGGTACAAGATCTAATGCAGTTATGTAAATCCACTAGAATGAGACGACCTGCTATCCCATTTGCTTACATAGTATATTAAGTGAACAGGACTATGATATTAGACATGTTACAAATCTAGTTACTTTTACAGAAGCTATTTCTGAACCCATTTTAGATTTATGGTGAGATGCAGTGACTGATGAGATGCAAGTAATGAAGTATAGTAAGGTTTGAGAGCCAGTTGATTTAAAGTATAACTGCAAACCCGTTAGTTGTAAATGAGGTTTTGGACCTAAACGATTTCAGGATAGAGTTTAGCAGTTTATGGGCTCGCTTAATTGCCTAATGGTTCACTCAGGGAGAAAGGTTGACTTTATGTTACTTTTCTCCCGTATCCTCGTATGATACATTTTGAGTAATTATGGCAATTATAGCTCATGACGATATAGAGTTACGTCAGATTGCTATGAAAATTGTTTTCCTGAATAAAGACCTTAATGAAGAAGTCTATATGGTACAACCTGAAGAATTTTAGGATCTAGATGGATCTAATATGGTTTGTATGTTATGCAAATCAATATATAGCTTACATCAAACCTCCTGAAAGTGATACCTTACATTTTATGAGGTTGTGACCTCTTTCGACTTCATGGAAAATAATGTTAAGAAGATGCTTGTACTATGAGGTCAGGGGGAGCAAAGTTATCTTCCTATTATTGCATGTGGATGTTATATTGCTCACGTCAAATTACTTGACCATGTTGTATGAGATTAAGTAACTTTTGGTCAAGAACTTTGATATGGAGGACCTTGGTGTGGCATCTTCTGTCCTAGTGGTGGACAAAATTTGCAAGTGCACAGAATCGTTCCTAATACCTACAAATCGAGTATTCTGAGGTCGTCTCCCATAAGGAGTAAAATACTCACTACTAAATTAATCTTAATTAGTTGAAATAAAATAACAATAAACTTAAAAGACGATTTGATTAGAGTAGACAATAAATTGTAAAGACTGTAAATAAACAAAAAAGGGAAATCTGAATGATTTAGACTTAGGGCTTTCGGGTTTCCCAATTTAAAAGATCGATCAATAAATTATGGAATTGATTGAATGACAGGTTATAATAACAATTGCACAAATTTACTTATATTCTCTGTCAAAACATATAAGAGTACCTAACTAGTTGATTACCATCTCTCAATGTAAAACCTAACTAATCAAATTCATTAAAAACAAGCAACCAAAAGTTATCACACTAGTTTAGGATATCTTTATCTCTAAATCTAATATGTTTAATCTTCCTATTGCATAAATCACACTTCACCTCTCAATTCATCATATGATTCCTAAGATTGCATCTATGGTGATCAAGCATAGAAACAACAATGAAGCTCAAGAAAGATAAACATAACCTAAGAACTTTCATTCAACACCAATCAATCCATAAAATATAAATCAATCCTCAAAGTAGGCTACATCGCTCACCCTAAATGGGGTTTAGTTCCAGAATATGATAACAGAATCCATACAAGTAAAGACAATCAACATCCAAGAAAGAGTAGAGAGAGAAGGTAGAGAGAACACAAAACAAGATTGCTTCCAATGATTGATTCAATCCTCTTTTCTCTTCTTCTTTGCCTCTTTTGGGTGCCTCCTTTTGTGCAGCCTCGTTTTCAGTGTCTAGCTGCCTCTTTTGGTCTTAAAAATGAGTATTTATAGTGTCTTGGGCTTAAAGAAACCTAGTTTTTGCTAAACAGGGGAATGTAGATCGTCGTAGTGCCGACAAAGTCCGTTAGGCGGACTTCATGTCCGCTGAGCGGACCTTTTAGGGTTTCAAGAGTGAATTTGGCCAGTGAATGTCCAAAGTCCACTAAACGGACCTTCTCAAGTTTTCCAGCTTTCCAGCTCCGCTTATGTCCGTTTGTAGCGACATTATGTCCATTGGGTGGACATACACTGAGCATCTACAAAAATGTGCAATTTTGCCTTTAGACGACAATATCTCTCCCCTGAGTCTTCACGGAAGTTGTAGAACTTATAGTCCTCTTTGAAAGCATACTTAAATGACCTTAATCCGACATCTAAAGCAAAAGTTATGCCTCTTGCCCCAAAATCTATCCATTTGCACCTATTAAGTAATAAAGTTGAATTGCGTGAGAAGTAACCAAATAAAGCTCCAAATTCACGTAGAAATAAGTTAAATTAGTTCCAATTCATCCCAAAATTATATATGAATAATTTGACTTATCAAATTCCCCCACACTTAAACTATTGTTTGTCCCTAAGCAAAAACAAAAGAAAATTAATGACTAAATCATCAAACAAGTTATTGATTCCACTTTCGTAGGTGTACGGTGGCATTTAGCAAATGCTACAAGCCTTTAAGCCACTATGCGTCCATAATGGATGAGTTATGGTCTCCTGAGGGTTTACCTAAAATGAACGATACCCACAAACATTTTCTTTCCATCATTCCACACCTAATCATCATCATAGCTTAATCCAATAAGTCGAAAGCATTATAGGTAAGAATTGAAATATAGACATAAGGCCATATAATACTTCATAAATTAAATCACAAACTAAGCAACAATAAGACATCATAATGCTTCAATTAATTAAAATCACATGCCATGAATGAAGTCTCTCATAAAGCAATCATTTTCACACATAAGTGTTTAAAGGTGACTCTCAATCATCTTTTAATGGATGCCTCTTACCAAAAGCTTGCATCTTATCTACTTCTACACTACTCCCATCTATGGCATATCCATGAATCAAAAGGTCTTTATTCCTTTGGTTGTAATAGGGCCAAGGGGTAAAGTAGGCTAAGAAAGAAAGGATAGGAATTCAAACATTCAATAATTAGTAGAGTAGAAACTACAAATATTACAATCATCATTGGCAAAATTTACTGAGAAATTGCCCAACAACCATCATACTTAGGAAACTCTACCAACTCTATTATCATGATTTCCATCATTACTTCACCTTGGGATCTAAAGTGAACGTGCCCAATTTTTCAAAAACATCATTTAGATGCCAGTTTTCTTTTCTTTTTCTTTTTCTTATTTTTCATTTTTTTACTTTTCATTTTTTTTATTTAGCATGCTCCTTTAGTTTCCATAGAAAACACCCACACACTTGTTCCTTTGTATACCTATCACTAATAATATTGAATGCACAATGTTTATAGCTCTACTAACCATCGAATAAGGGTGAATTTGTTTTTCTTGGTTCAAGGTTCTTTGGAATAGGTTTACAAAGAAAAAAGATCAAATACAATCACTAGGCACATAGAGTTCTGACAAACTCATTTATTATTTTCATACCATTTGGATGGATTTTTGTCACTAAAATTGGTCTTTATGGCCTTATTTGACTATTATTTGAATTATTGTGCCTTACATTTAATTTTTTATCAGGGCAAAAATTGTCGTATCTTGGTTTAACTGTGATAAATTGATTTTTAGACAATTGATGCTACTTTATTTGTAATTTTTATTATAGGGAACTTGGAAAAATTAAAGTTCAAAAAGATTAAGTAGTGATCTAAGGCATTGAAACAACTTGAGAAGAGAAGCTTAAATGCAAGCATCACTTGAAAAAAAATCGAAAAAATTGAGACAAAGCATTAAAACATTGAAGAAGACAAAGCGACAACGTGAGAGAGGAGTGGAATGCATTGAAACAGTAGCATTGGGAAGGAAAAGCAAGATAAAAACGACAACGTGTGTGAAGAGGCTTACGGGTCTGAAATTGAAGAGAAGAACAGAAACGACATAAGAGAGGCGTTTTTTTTTTTGCAAGGGTTTTGGACTATACAATGAAGTGGACCAGGAACTATTCAAAATTGTCATATCACGCTACAGCAGTGGTGTGGTGTGTGCGTGGTCTTCACTGGGACGTGAAGAGATGGAGCCATGCATGAAGGGCTGGGGGGCTTGTCTGCGTGGTGTTGTGTCTCTGTGTGGGTCTGGAGCGTTGTTGTAGCAGGAGTGTGTGTTGTGTGCGTGAGGTTGGTTTGGGAACGTGAAGAGAGGGGGGCGTTGTTGATCTAGAAAGCAGCGAGTGCGGAGGCGTGCGTGGCGCGAGTTGGAGTTTTTGCATTCTTTGGGTTAAAAATAGAAAAGTGAAAAACAGAGCAGGGTTTTGCGTTGGTTTTGGAAGACAGAAGAAAACAACACAAAAACAAAAGGGGACTTAGATTTCGGTTCTCTTCCATCATCTCCCAAAAATCCAAAACATCATTTCCCACCTTCCATGGTTGACCACTATAGCTCAATGTATCTAACGTATTCCATGGTTTTTCGTTGCTAGCTCATCCTAGTCCTCTGATTCAATGGCAATGGCAAGAGCTTGGATTTTCATAGGGGAGTTTAACACTACATTTGTTTTTTACCTATGTAATTATTTAGTGATTCCTAGGTCTTAGGATAATTATTTAATTATTTAGAGTTATGTATGGATTATATCTTTGAATTGAAAGATTTATGTTGCTGGATTTTTGTTTAGCAACTGATATTGTGCTGACTTGGGTTTAATTTCATTGCTTTGTTTTGGATCAAGACTTGGTATTGAGATTTTAGTTAATTTGGTGATTATTAAGGTGGCTTGAATTATTGGATCGTTATATCTATTGCTGGCATTAATTTTGTTTCTCAATTATTGAGTGAAAATTAAGCATCGATTTTAGTATCCTTAGTTCTATTTTACTATTCTGGTAGCAATTAGTAGATTGGGATTTTGAAAAATATTTTTGTAACAATTCGAGGTGGCTCGGTTGGTAGATTAAAAGCTCGATTATAACTCTTGGTTCATTTGTTTTAACTCCAATATCTATTTAAGTGATGAATGCTTGCGCTATTGAATTAGAGGGATGCGTTTATCATTGTTAATTTCTTCTTTTTACATTCACTCACTACCATTTCATATGACTTATTTTAAATTTAAAATACCAAAAACAAGTCCTTTACATTTATTCTAATTCAATGCAACTTTAGTCGTAATTGATCAAATCACACCCTATTCCATAGTTTAGGCAGCATTGCATTTATTTACTTGAAAATTTAATTTCATTTTTCTTGATTCCTTAAAGAGAACTACTTGAGATTGCACTATATGAAATCCTTGGTTGCACTATATGCAATCCTTGGTTAAATTTTGAAGTAACCCTAAGGTGACATCTTATCATAGGTTATTTCAAGTTCACTAGGGGATTGATATATAAAAAAGGTTAGCTATTTGGCTCAAGCTCAATCCTAGTGCCTTTTATCACTTTCATGAACATATCATAATATGATTATGTAACCTCAAAAAGATGCAATGCAAGTTCTAGAAGCAAACATACATTGAAGAGAAAATTATGTCACTCACAAGAAAAATAAGATTGGGTGCAATCCTTTAGGCTCAAAATAGCTCACTTGGTGATGTTTACTCATTTAATAGCATGCTCATTCAATCAATTTAACATTATAACATCCAATTGTGACAAGGTATGTAATCACTTTAATCATATTATGCGTCTTATTTAAGATCAATCTTACCCATAATATAATTAACTCATTAAATTAGATTATAATGACAATTAGAATGTGAAAAATGTATAAGTATGCAAGCATGCCTGATGAAAATATGTACAATTAGTTAACGCAAAACTACATGAAACAAAGGTTAATTATTTATTTTTTAAATGGAAATTGTAAGATAATTCAAAGCAAAATAATGCATACAAGACCATCAATTTATCCTCCCCCACACCTAGAATCAACATTGTCCTCAATGTTGGGTAAGATTTTAAAAAAAGAATAATGCAAAGAACCGAATGAGGAGTAAGAGTAAAGAAACCTCCTAAAATAACCGATTGCATTGTCATGAAACCAAATTCCGTACCTTATATTCTTATCTCCCATCCAACGATACATGACAAAATTATGGCGATAAAACAAAATAGCACTGAAGTTATCATTACAAGATGCCAAAATAAAATAAAACATAGGGTGAGATTAAAATAAAGTGTGAATCTAAATGCATGAAATTTAAAATGCAAATGTAGTCTTATGATCTTACGTGTGATGTATAAATGAAAATAGTGAAAAGATTAAATGAAACAAAGAGACATTGCTACTTACCACCCCCCACACTTAACATGGGTCTTACCTCTAGGATCGGTGAGTCGTGATCACGCTATTCCTCATGCTAATAAGAGTTGTCATTAGGATGTCTCATAAACACTAACCCTATGCAACACACAGTAAACTAGAATAAAAAGATATAAAAATGAAATAAATAAAATAACAAAAAGAGTTAGAAACGTTGGGTTGCCTCATAATAAACGCTAAATTTAATGTCCTCAGGTAGACTAGGCCACCATAATGTTAATCGTGGAATGTGATAGTGGAAATATATCCAACCATCTCTCCCTCAAAATAGTGCTTGAGTCATTGCCCATTGACCATAAAGGGCTTTTGTTCATCCCTTCCAATCTTCACGGCTCTATGTGGGTATACTTTGGTCACCACGAAAGGTCCAAACCATCTTGAACATAATTTCCCTAGAAATAATTTTAAACGAGAGTTACATAGCAAAACTTTTTGACTAGGTTTAAATTCTCGCCAAAGGATATGCTTGTCGTGGAAAGCCTTGGTTCTCTCCTTGTATATTCTAGCATTCTTAAAAGCATTTAGGCAAAATTCATCTTGTTCATTCAACTCCATTAGTCTCCTCTTTCTAGCTTCTTTGAGATCATAGTTCAACTTCCGGATTACCCATAACACCTCGTGCTCAATTTCAACAGGAAGATTTCCTAAAGACTAATCTATATGGAGACATGCCCAAGGGAGTCTTGTATACTGTCCTGTACGCCTAAAAAGCGTCATCAAGCTTCAATGCCCAATCCTTTCTTGAGGTACTAATAGTGTTCTCCAAAATTTGCTTGATTTCCCTGTTAGACACCTCAACTTGCCCACTGGTTTGAGGGTGGTAGGTGGTTCTAAACTTAAAATGGCACCCATATTTTGCCAAAAGAGATTTAGATTGATGATTCTGAAAGTATATCCCATTGTCACTGATTATAGCTCTTGGAACACCAAATCTTGAAAATATATGCTTCTTGATAAATTTTATAACACTAGCTCCAGTGTTATTTGACAAAGTTGTGGCTTCCACCCATTTGAATACATAATCAACCGTCACAAGGATGTATTCATTACCAAAGGATACTGCAAACAGCCTCATAAAGTCCAAACCTCATACATTAAAGAGTTCAACCTCTAAAATCCCTGATTAAGGCATCTCGTTCTTCCTACCGATGTTCCCTGTTCTTTGACACCTATCACATGTCATAAAAATTTTTTCAGCATCCTTAAAAAGAGTAGGCTAATAAAGACTGGATTGTAAAACCTTTGCTGCCATTTTATTAGCACCATGGTGTCTGCCATAAAGAGAAGCATGGTAATGATACAATACTGACCACATCTCCTCATCAGGTATACATCTTCTAATTATCCCATCAACACACTATCTAAAGAGCAATGGGTCTTCCCAAAAGTACTTCCTCACCTCAAATAAGAATTTCCTTCTCTTATGGTATGAATAATCACTAGGAATAATGGTAGACACCAGAAAATTAACATGATCAACAAACCAAGGAATATTTTCCTTAACAAACAGCATATTCTCATCAGGAAAGGCATCATTAATCGGTTCAGCTCCCATCTTGTCACCTTGCTCAAGTCACGAAAGATGATCAGCCACCAAATTTTTGGATCTCTTTTTGTCTTTAATTTCGAAATCAAATTCCTGTAAGAGTAAAATCCACCTGATCAACCTTAGTTAGCATCTTTTTTTGTAAGCAGATATTTCAAGGTGGAATGGTCAGTGTAAACAATGACTTTGGACCCAACAAGATAAGATCTAAATTTATCAAATGAAAAAAACTACTGCTAGCAATTCTTTCTCTATAGTAGCATAATTAATTTGAGCATCATTAAGAACTTTGCTAGCATAATAAATAACATGTAATTTCTTATCCTGTTTTTGTCCTAAGACAGCCCCAATTGCGTAATGACTAGCATCATACATCAACTCAAAAGGGAGATTCCATTTCTGTGTGGCCATTATAGGGCTGAGGTAAGTTCGTTTTTCAACCTGTTGAAAGCATCAAGACATTCATTAGTAAATTCAAAAGGGACTTCCTTTTACAACAAAGCACATAATGGTTTAGAAATCTTTAATAAATCTACGATAGAACCCTGCATGCCCAAGAAAACTCCTTATTACTCTAACCAAATTGGGGGGGGGGGGTAATTTACTGATGACTTCGATTTTTACTAGATCCACCTCTATTCCATTATTAGAAATTTTGTGGCCTAATACAATTCTTTCTTGTACCATAAAATGACACTTTTTTCAATTTAGCACAAGATTGGTTTCTTTACAACTCTGTAGAATCTGTTCTAGATTAACAAACATACATTAAAATAAGAACCAAAAATGAAAAAGTCATCTATAAATACCTCAATTATATTCTCCACCATGTCAGAGAATATAGACATCGTGCAACGATAGAAAGTGGTAGGAGAATTGCACAACCAGAGGGCATCCTACGATACGCAAATGTACCATAAGGATAAGTGAAGGTAGTCTTCTACTGATCCTCTCAGGCTATGGGAATTTGGTTATACCTGAATAACCATCTAAAAAGCAATAATAATTATGCCTCGCTAATCTTTCCAACATGTAATCGATACAAGGGAGAGGGAAGTGATCTTTTCTAGTTGCTGCATTTAATTTCCTATAATCTATACAAACCTTCCACCCTGTCACAACCATAGTGGAAATTAACTCATTACTATCATTAGAGATGACAGTCGTGCCACCTTTCTTTGGTACCATCTACACTGGGCTTATCTAAGAGCTATTAGACATATAATAGATAATTCCTGCATCAAGTAACTTAAGTGCCTCAGATTGTACAACTTCCTTCATGTTAGGATTGAGTCTCCTATGATTTTCCACACTAGGTTTGTGGTTTTCCTCCATTAAAATTATGTGAACACAAATAGAAGGGCTAATTCCCTTAATGTCAGCAATATTCCATACAATAACAAATTTACATTCATGTAACACCTTTAATAACTTTTCTTCTTGAGAGGAATTCAAAGAAGAATAAATAATAATCGGATATGTATTTGATTCTCCTAAGAACACTTACCTCAAATGAATTGGAAGTTATTTTAATTTAGGTTTCAGTGGGCTTAATATGGAAGGTAACAATTTAGGTTTAGGAGGGCCCAATTCTTCAATTTGAGGTCTATACCTAAAACCATTACTTTGCAATCTATATGCATAGTCCACTAGCTCATCATCTAATTCATTCTCATCTATTCCTAAAGCTAGGCATGTCTCTAAAGCATCGTCATACTTTAATTTAGGAATAGATTCAAGTGTAAGAGAATCAATTACATTTATCCTATAGGTGACTTTATCAAAAGAGGGTCCCTTTAAAACTTTGAAAATGTTAAACACCTCTTCCTCATCACCAACTCTCAAGGTTAGCTTACCATCCGGAACATCAATTAATGCTCCACCAGTGGCTAAGAATGGTCTTCCTAAAATTATAGGAACCTGCATATCGAAATCAATCTCAAGCACAACAAAGGCAGCTGGAATTATAAGCTTACCAACTTTTACTAGTAAGTCCTCAACTATACCAATAGGGTATCAAATTGATCTATCAGCAAGTTGCAATGAAATTGTAGTTGGTTTGAGTTCATCAATTCCGAACCTGTTATAGAAAGACAAAGGAATAAGATTAATACTTGCACCTAGGTCATATAAGCATTGAAAAACAATAAAAGTACCAAAGTGACAAGAAATAATGAAACTCCCTAGGTCTTTTAACTTATGGGGCTCAAAGAGACCTAGTTTTTGTCAAACAGGGGAAGATGGATCATGACAATGTTGTCAAAGTCTGTTAGGCGGACGTTAAGTCCGTTGGGTAGACCTTTTCAGGTTTCTGGAGCGAATTTGGCTAGTAAATGTTTGTTAGGCAGACTTAATGTCCATTGAGTAGACCTTCTAAGGTTTTCCAACTCTGCTCATGTCCGTTTGAAGGCACATCATGTCCGCTGGACGGACATACACTGGGCATCTATAGAAATATGAAAACTTGACCTTTAGGAGGCAAAATCTCTCCTTAAAGTCTCATAGAAGTTGTAGAACTCGGAGTCTTCTTTGAAAGCGTACTTGAATGACCTTAATCCGACATCCATAGCAAAAGTTATGGCTCTTGCCCCAAAATATATCTGTTTGCACCTATTAAGCAATAAAGTTGAAATGTGTGAGAATTAAGTAAATAACGCTCAAAATTCAGATAGAGATAAGTCAAATTAGTTCTAATTCATCACAAAATCATATATAAATAATTTGACTTATCACCTTGGATTAAGGGGGAGTATTGTAACTTTAATACATTTATATATTCATTTATGTGATTCAAGAGAAGTTTCTGTTTATGACAAAAATGCCAAAAAGGGGGGAGATTGCTAGGATATTTACTATGTCCTATTATTTTAATTTTTGCATTTTTGATTATTGGGTATTCAAATAATAACAAATATATATATATATCAAGAAGTCTTACTTGAATTGGCTTCTTGGATATTGCTGTTGTGAAAATAAAACTCTATCTTGGATGAAGATTTACGTGGATTATGTTTCTTATTGATTTTGTGCCTCTGTTGTGTGGTTGTGGCTGTGACAATTGACAACAATCTTCAGTGCTTTTGTTGATGTGTTAATGGCGTTTTTCCAAGATAGCTTAATTGATTTTAAGACATCTGGCTTTGTTTTTGTCAACTGTCGTACGTTTGTGTGAGTTGGGTTTCTATTAAGTTTCTTGCGTAACCCAAGGTTGTCTGTGTGAATGTTATACTTTATCATGGGTTACTATTGTTGGTTGAAAAAAAAAGATAAGATAATGTTGAGTGGGTGTTGTGTCAACTACGTAGAGTGGCTTGTGCGTGAAAGCCATATGGGTGTCTTTTGATTTTTGAGTGGATGGTGTATGTCATGTCCCACATGATTTAATTGGAATTGTTGAAGTTGGATGATTTACACGAGGGAAGAATCTTAGGACTCTTGTTTTTTATATTGGATTATAGAAGTAGCACACGGTTGGGAGTGTCTCTTTCTTTATGCGTTGGTTTTTGGCAAAAAGTTATTTGAGGACTACGTGTATGTTCTGTCAATCATAAACTGAGCAGCCATAGTCTAATTCTGGAATTGTCGTGGGTCAGTCCAAATGGTGAACAATCTCCAGATCTATTTCAGAGAAGCTGAATCAATTGGAAAGTTGTCTTCTTTTTTGTCTCAAGTGTATTATGTTTTTATTCTTAGTTGATTCATCACTTGAGTTATTTTTTTATTAATTGTCTTTTAATTAAAAGTTGTTTAGAAAAATCCTCTAACAAGGTTAACACGAGTTGGTCGTGTTATTGGGTGTAAAAAACTTTCACAGAAAGTGAGGTTGAGAGATAATATCAAGAGTTGAGTGGTGTCAGCTGAGTAAAGTTTTGGATAAATCTATTATACTTCAAAGAAAGTATTAAGCTGGGTGAGGACCCCGCAACCTTATTTTTCTATTTTCGTTTGGTACAGAAAAATTAACAGTTGCTCGTACAGTTACTTTATATCTAGTAACTGACAGATACAGTTACAAGTAACTGTGGCATAACCTTACAAATAACTGCAATCGAATCGACAAGTTTGTGAAACTACTACACTCCTTCGATTTTTCAATATATATATATACATACACACATGATTCACATTTTTAAAGTTGTTATAATCATGACATGTTTTAGATTATTAATTAAAAATGCATCCTTTTTTCGAAAATTATTAAAAATGCATCCTTTGTTGCGACGCACTATGGAACATGTATGATTCTCTTTTGACTTGGCCATGATTTGTAATTGTGATGTATATATATTTAATTAATCATGTGAAACTCGTCACAATTACCATGCATGATTCACATTTTCAAAGTTGTTATAATCATGACAAGTTTTAGATAATTAATTAAAAATGCATCCTTTGTTGCGACCCACTATAGAACATGTACGATTCTCTTTTGACTCGGCCATGATTTGTAATTGTGATGAGTTTTAAATGATTGATTAAAAGTTGGATCCCAATATAACTCGAACGTGGCTGACAAACATACGTTGCATTACTATATTGACCACGTTTCTTTAGATGTTGAAAATAAATAAACATAGTCAAGAAGAGTGGATTCCATATTTGAAGAGTCATACTCTAAATTGTTATTTTTCCATAAATATACTACGCAAGCCAAATACCAAACACCTATGTCGCTTGTATTTGACTGTGCACAACTGATTTTGCCCTTTTTTTTTGTCTTAAGTCAGGGTATCTACCGGTTGATCCAGTGACTAATCCCCTCGCTGATTTATAAGTACCTTACAGGGTGGGACAGCTGGCTAAAAAATTTAAAGCTTAACCCCTGACTTTTAATTAAGGATAGATGAGTCCCTTCCACTTAATCACGCCCCGTAAATTTACGACTGATTTTGCCTTCTCCCGGGACAGATATTGCGTAGTGGTTGGAATAGGAAATATTTCTTGATTTTGCCTTCTCCCGGGACAAATATTGCGTAGTGGTTGGAATAGGAAATATTTCTTGCGTAGTGGTTGGAATAGAAAATATTTCTTTTGAAGGCGTGATTTGATCACAGCTGTCATTGCCTCACATTGCGTGGGTTTACAGATTATCTTAACGTAAAGTTTTTGGAACCGTTAAACTGGGAAGATCTGGAGGAACTTATTAAAACGTTGAAACTCCAAACCCCTTTAAAGTACTTATACTTGACTTATATTTTGGGCCTTTAGCAGGAAATAAATTTTCATCGACAAGTAATACTGTAATTATATCCATACAAATTAAATTTAGATTTTAAAATTAAGCATAAAAATTAAAGATTATATTTATAAGTAACTAATAATTACCTTAATTATATTTAATAATTACACAACATTAATTTTATGTAAACTTCTATTGAGAAAAATAAATACTGTTATTATATCTTTTCAAAATTACAAGAAAAAGTTTACTCCTGAAATGAGAGAAGATTTAAAATCTTATTATATTTATAAAAATTATATTTATTTATTATAAATCAATATATTATTTTACATACAATTCAAGAGAGAATTTATTTTATTTTTAAACTGCAATTTGATTTGGTAAATGATTAAATATATTATATAATTGTTAGAAAAATTAAACAGATGTAGAATCAAGCATAAGGTTTAAACAATCATACAATAAACTTAAATTTGAATTTTATATGAATCAAATTTAGATTTAAAAGGAAATCCCATTTCTTATATATAATCCGATATAAGCTCAAGATTTGAACCATTTTAAATTAGACTTTCATCAGATTTTGTGGAATTTAACTATATACAAGTCTAATAATCAACAAAGTTTTTAATTACCACAAAGTTTATTGTTGTTACCATATGGCCAAAAATTGACTATGTATAACAAATGTTAGAAAATAAACTTGGTTTAATACATACTTCTTGACGTAGTATCGTATCACTACTCAAAATAATTAAACCTATAACTATAGCAGTGATGAATCTTGGTCGATCCCACAAAAAGTGCATGTAAAGCTTTGAAATGAAAATAGTTAGTGTTTAGGTTGTGGGGGGTTTTGGTTTTTAAATAAGAAAAATAAAATAAAACTAAACTAACAAAAGCAAATTAAACCAAATAACATAAAAATGATGAAAAGTGATGAATGCATTAAGGACTAAGTCATCGGTTCAATCTCAGCCTACACACAATTAACATACTTCACTGAGTTGTTATTCTCATACCTCTCATAACAACTATTAACTGTAGGTTAAAAACAATTCCTGTTAACCCTAGAATTCGTAATTCAATATTATAATTTTTTAATTAAATATATATATATATATATATAAATTTACACACACACACACACACACACATATATATATAAATGACTCATTTGAATTAAAAATATTAACAATCTAATTTTAATATTTTCTTATTAAATATGTCATTTAAAGTTATTTTCAAGTGTATATTAAATAAATTATTAAGTAAAAATAATAATATTATATAAATTACGTTCTTAAAATACATTATTTGATATAACATTTAAATTCACTACAACAAAATAAAACAATTTGCGACGTTTTATAATAAAACGTCACAAATTGTTAAGGCTTTTCGCGACGTTTAAAAAACGTCACGAAAAGTTCTAATGTTTTGTGACGTTTTATAAAACGTCGTAGATTTGTAAGACCTTCTACGACGTTTTATCGGTAAAACGTCACAATTGCAGTTAAAACATATTCTGCCTTTGAGCGTAGCAATTGGTTTTCTTAAAAACGTCTACTTGAGATTCTTCCTTAGAAGACCGAAGGGCTGCCTCTCTCTCGCTTCCCCCCGCCCCCCAGTCATCGCTCTGTGCTTCCTTCGTTTTCTTCCTCCTCCAGATATGCTCTGTCGTCCTTCGTGTGTGTGTCTTGTACCGTCCTCGTCCTCTCTCTCAGTCTCGTCGTCCTTCGTCCCGTGTTTGCGTCTCTTCATTCAACTTCCAATCGACTCTTCTTGACAGGTAATCTACTCTCACTTGGTCCTCATTTAGAAATTAGGGCTTTCTTTAAGAGTTTGCTTCTTATCTGAGGGACTCTTCATGAGATTCCGGTGTCTCCATGGGATCTTCGATCTTCTTCCATTCAGCTATACTCAATAGGTAATCTTCTCCTTCTCTGACAACTTTTTGAGATTAGGGTTTTTAAATCTCTAAAAATTTCTGCAATTCTAGAGATGAATAGGGACTCGTCATGGGCTTGACTCTTCGGTGACATTCGGAAGAGGTAAGAATCTTCTCAGCTGTACTCAACAGGTAAGAATCTTCCTCTCTATCATCTTTTTGAAATTAGGGTTTTGAATCTCTAAGCAAATTCTTCAATTCCAGAGATGGTAGGGGACTCTTCGTGGGCTTAACTCTTCAGTGACAGTCGGAAGAGGAAGATGAGTACTCAGGTAAGTTCTTTTCATGAACTAGTCTATTTCGTCTTCCTTTGATCTGTTTTGTCAAAAACTGGAAATATGATATGATATCTCTGGACATGAAGCAATGCAAAAGTAGACTATAAAGTTCATACTAAACCAAATGCAAAAATGACAAATTAACATTTCAAAACCCTGTTGATATATGCCAGACATTGGGATGCTTAGCTAAACTAAAGAACGGGATGCTTAGCTAAACTAAAGAACTGGAGAATAATTGGCAAATGGCTGATTTAATAAATTAATTAAAGGCAATTCGTAGATCTAACTGAAATCATATCATCTTCAAATAGCTTGAATGGGATCCTTAGTGCTGTTGAATGCAACAATCACTTAGATTTGCCCGTGCTTTTCTGTACATGCAATTAACATCTAAATAAGGACTAAATTATCTAATCTAATTAAGGCCTTAATTGGACTTCTGAAAATGTTAAGGTCTATATTGTACTATGTTTCAAACTTAAGGGGGCTCATTCTTTTTCAAAAATAATGAACTTTGAAAGAATATAATATCATTTTTGTAAGAAAGAACTAGCTAATATCATAATTAGTTGGAATTTAGGAGAAAGATTGTACCTGTAACTTCGACTTGGGCTATGTATCATAAATTATTGGCCTTGCAAATAATTACAACCATTGAAAATGAAGAGATACACAATATCAATAAGACGCATGTATTATTTGGTTGTTGTGTTCCATGGAATTAGGTTACGACTGAATCATGTAAATCTTCTCTCTATTTTTCACTCCTACATTCTTTCCTTCATTTTCATATCTCAACAGGTACATACTGTAAAGAAAAAGCTAATGCAACAGGTACATATCAAATCCAAAGTGAGAGATGTAGAGAGAGAACATCCTCCCCCTTTTAACTTTTCCTTCTTTCCTTCCCCATTGCACCAGTTCACCCTGGCTTGAACCAGGCCTTCCTTTCCCTTCATGGTAACCAGCCATTGGTCTACTTTTCCTGCGTTCCTTGTATTTTTGAGAAATTACCGTTATTGGTAAAATATAAGTTAACAAGGATAGCTCTTCCTCCACTTCTCCGGTGGTCTTGCCCGACCCCTCCAACCCTCTGGACATGCTCCCAGTAAGCCTTCTCCCCCAACCACAAAGCTTGCATGGAATAAAGTCCTCGAGGACCTAGAATCCTTTGGTAACAGGTATATTCTGCCTAAGGAGAATGATGCTCCTATCACTCCTACGTCACATGTCCTACAACAGAGAGCTCTGAAATGGAAATGCTCACTTGTAGGTTGGTTCATAGACAAGAGGCTGACATTCCCACTTGTCAATCAATGGGCCTCCTCTAATTGGAAGAATTAGGTCTAATCAGCACCTTGGTAAGTGAAGACGATTTTTAAATCTTCAGGTTTCCCACTGAAGAGCAGGCACAGAAAATGTTGGATCTTGGCCCTTGGCACATCCAGGGCAAGCCTCTCTTTCTCAGGAAATGGGAATATGCTGTTGCTGGATAAAACAAGCTTGAAAGCTATTCCATTATGGGTGCACATACACCATGTTCCACTGGAATATGGGTCTTTGTTAAGGCTGAGCTACTGAAAATATAGTTAATGTTAAAAGAATTGGTTTTGCTCACATATGTGTTGAGGTTGAACTTGAGAAGAATCTCCCAGACTCCGTGGATTATGCGTTACAATGGGAAAGGTGAACTTAAGCAGCACTCAATCCAGCTATCCTATCCCTGGAAACCATTGAGAAATGGTTTGTCAAGGGTGTGGAGGCCTAAAAGCCAGGTGCAAGCTAACCATGATTCAACTGCTCCCCCTGAAACTAAACCACAGGAGATTGTTCACGTATGAACTGAGGAGAACAAGGAGCCTGCGGATACCTCTCACTCCACTAATAATGACAAGAATACTGAGATCCTTGAGAAATCACAAACACCAGAGGGCTCAACCCAGAAAAGAAAAGAATCTAGTCCAATATCGCCAGATGGAAATGATACAACTGAGCAGGGGGGTAACCCACTCCTCTTCGCCAACTCCCCCACTTATGCAATCTCCAGACTGATGGTTTTGAACCTGGACCTACTAGTAGTAAAACTGGAAGGAAAAGGGGACAAGCCAGGCTTAGCTCATGAAGAGACTAACTTGGAATAACAGGGGCAATAACTAGGCCTTAAAGACCTAATGGAAATCAAAAGGACAAATTTTGTTGGTCTGTTAAAGGCCAAAATAAAAGAGGATAGTTATAATAGAGGCTTGTGGTTCCTGCAGAAGAACTAGACTAGACTCACCAACCATGCTGATCACCCTAATGGTAGCGTTGTAGCATTTTATCCCTTGGTGTTTCATCCAGTCAACTGATGCTCTTCTGACCAATTCATTCATTGTGAACTTCTTGTGAAGCAATCCAACTGTCCTATCTTCATAACTGCAGCTAATTGGAAATTTCACAGGCAATCTTTTTAAATGATTTACCGAGGATTGGGGCAGCAATACATTCTCCTAGGATGTTGATTGGTGACTTCAACTGTACTCTTTCCCCTTTAGAGACTGGAAGCAAGTTTAAAAACCTACAAAACCATTTCCATGAGCTTACCAACTTCACTGCAAGGTTTGGTCTCACTGACCTTAGATTCACTGGCCCCCTTTTCACTTGGAGTAGTAAACAAATTGGGAATAGGGCCAATCAGAAGGAAACTGGACAGAGGCCTAATCAATGGCGCCGGAATCAGAACCATGCCTCTTAGTCAAGCTCATTTTGGCTCTAACTTGATCTCTGGCCATTCATACATGGAAATTGATATCAAGATTGGTGATGAATACAAAAATGGTCTATTTAGATTCTTCAACTCTTTGTTAACTCACCCCCTCCTTAGTGTAATTCTTGTTGAAGCTGTGAACAAAGAACTTAATGGAACTGTTGCCTTCCAATGTATGCAGAAGCTGAAATTCATCAGAGCAGGACGTAAAGAATTATTGAAAACCAGCTCTGACCTTTAACAAATGGCTAAAAGGGGAACATTTGATCATCTTAACAGGTTGCAAGAATACCTGTCAAAGTACCGTGATGACCCTAAAGCTAAATCCTTCGAAGCTGAAGCTTTGAACAGGTAACATTCAGCCTTAGCAGCCTATAACTCCCAGCTCAGACAAAAAGCAAGGATTGTATGGCTACAAGAAGGGGACAGAAACTCTAGATATTTCCACAATTCATCCAAGGGAGTAGCAATAGAGATAGAATCTTGTCACCGCAAGATCAAGATGGTAATAGTATCTCAGGTCAGAATGAACTCAAGGAACTAGCTCACTTTTATTTTAAATCTCTCTTGGAGTGCTCCCCCTATGTCTCTAATATTCCAATTGAGCTTGCAAATTTTGCAAGAAATGCTATAAACCCTATTCAAGTCACTACTCTGCCCAAGGAGGTATTTGTTGATGAAATTAGAAGCACACCATTTTCCTTTCAGCCAGACAAGTCTCCTACTCTAAATGGCTTTAATGCCAAGTTCTTCCAAGCTACATGGGGCATAACAAGTCCAATGGTGACCAAAAACTGTTCAAGAATTCATCAACTCAGGTGAGCTCCTCACCAAACTCAACAAAACCTTCATTCGGTTTGGTCCCTAAAACCCCCAACCCTTCCTCACTCGATAAATATAGACCCATACCTTGTCGTAATGTGTTATACAAAGTAATTTCCAAGATACTGGCAAAAAGATTGCAAGCAACACTACCTTATCTCATCATCCATGGCATTTTTCAAATTCCTCTCCCTAAGTGCCTCATCAAGTGTGTATGGTGTGGAAACTGAATTTATTTTTGTAAGAAAACACCTATGGCTTGGAGAACATTTGTCAATTGAAGTGAAGTGTGAAATTGAGTAGTTAGTGCATGTTTGTGTGCCCTTCCTAAGAGCTATAGGAACATACAAATCATCAAGCTCAGGGTTTTGTATTTCAGTACCTGATTACAGGTTAGATCCTTGAGCTTGCTCTGGCAAGGTCTAGATAGCAGTCCTTCATGAGTAGACTAAGAGAGGCTTGTTAGGGATAGGTGTAGTATTTTTTGATGTATCTGGTTGGGCACTTTCTGACTTATTTTGGTTAGATTGGTTAGGTGGTGCAGGGATAGTACTGGCTGACTCAGTCTGTGTCTTTGAGAAAGATAAATCAAGTAAGAAGTTAGTTTCCCTAAACTTATCTTCCACAGAATTCCCTATCTCCCCCGAAAGATAAGTATTAGGGAAGAAAGATTGACTCTCAACAAATGACACGTCCTTGGAAATGAAGAATTTATGCGAGGGAGGATACAAACATTTATACCCTTTTTGTGTTGGAGAGTAGCCAACAAAGATGCACTTTAGGGCTCCTAGGTCAAGTTTTCCCCTATTGTGAGCATGAATATGAACAAAACTAACACATCCAAACACCCTTGGGGTTAGACTATTTATATTAAAGCTGGGGAAGAAATTATGGAGCATTTCTATCAATGTTTTGAACTCTACAGGTCGTGAAGACAATCTGTTTATCAAGTGAACTCCAGTTAAAACAGCCTCTCCCCTATAGTGTTTAGGGACATTCATTTGATATAATAATGCTCCAGTGACTTCAAGTAAATGTTTATTTTTACGCTCAGCCATCCCATTTTGTTGAGGTGTATTAACACAAGATGAAAAATGGATAATGCCTTCACGTTCAAAGAAAAAAGATAAGGTTTGATTAAAGTATTTCCGGGCATTATCACTCCTGACCCCTTTTATGCTCACCCCAAACTGGTTTTTTTATCATATGGAAGAAATTAGGAAAAATATGATCGAGCTCCGATTTGTTTTTCATGAGAAAGTACCACGTGACCCTTGTGCAATCATCAATAAAGGTAACAAACCATTTAGCTCCTGACACATTCGGTATCCTTGAAGAAGTAAAAGGAAATTCAGATTTATTATTGCTCAAAGGAAAGGAAGTCCAACAATGTTTGGCAAACTCACACACATCACAATGGAAACTGTTGGGAACATGTAGTACTCTTTTCAGGAGAAGATGGGACAAAGAAATGGTTCCTTGACCTGCAACAGTAATAAGAGAGCCCTTGGCAACTTTAATTTTTCTGTTACTAGGATAGGGGTTATAAGAAATTAAAAAATGATGAGAGGTAGTCATATGGTCTGTAGCACCTGAATCTACGACCCAAGAATCCCTAGGAGACACTAATGAGGCACTAAGAGTATGAAAATTAGAAAAATCACTTGATTGGGCTAATGAACATGATGCACGGAATTCAAAATGCTCTTTAGGCGCTTAGTCTCTTCTTTTTTAAGTCCTTTTGGTTCTGATCTAGCTTGACCAGAATCTCCAGAGTTTGTAGGTTCAATGATGTGAGCTTTGGCCAGTCCATTCTTGTTTGTCCCTTGTTTCTGTGCTTCTGTGGCTTCCCATGTAACTTTTAACAGCTCTCTCTAGTGTGACAAGGCTTCTTACAAAAACTGCACCAGACAGCTCCCTTATTTTGAGGATTCTATTGGTGGTGGTTAAGGGCTTCTTTGTTGGTTTTCATAGACATGAATGCTAGCTAGTTAGCAAACTTGAATTCCAACATCACAATTCTCCAGCTCTCTTTTGCTCGGATGAGTGAGAAGGCCTCATTCAAAGACAATAAAGGGTCTTTGCCAAGTATTTAAACCAAAAGTTGGTCAAATTCAACATTAGGACTTGCTAAGAATTCAAAGATTCTTTCCCTTGCTACAAACTTTTGTAATTTGACACTGTCATCACTACATAGCATTTTAAGATTGTGATAATGATCCAACTTAAGCCAAAGACTCTTCATCATATTGTACTATTCAGTGACAGAGTGCATACCTTGCTTGGTAGATGAGATTCTGGTCTTAATCTCATAAATTAAAGAGGCATCATTTACCTTAGAATAAGATTGAGTAACAGCATCCCATATCTCCTTAGCAGATGAGAGGAAAATGTATGAGCCTCTGATGTTTGGTTCCATAGAGTTCCAAAGCCATGACATGATTAAGGAATCCTTTACATCGCAAGCCTCAAACTTGGGATTCGAAACAGAAGAGCAGGTCCTAATAGGCGGCAAAGTTTCCCTTGCTCTTAAGGAAAGTCTTACCCATTCGTGACCAGTGGAGGTAGTTTTTACCATTGAGTTGGTAAGATGGAAGCAAGGTGTGTAATTCACCAATACGGGTAGGGGTGTACATTTTGGGATTACTAATAGAGGAGATTTCAGACGAGGAAGAGACCTCCACGTTGGGGTTTTTGCTGATAACAGCTTCAGTCATCTATTTTCCAGAAGGCACTATTGGCAATGAAGGCCAAGTAAGTGTCAAAAAAAAGAAAGAAACCAAGAGTTATAGCATCCTGCGCTCTGATACCATGAAGAAAAAAGTAATCTTTTTTCTTATTTTGCATAGTAAGTGCCTTTAAATATATAAACAAGTCCTAGCCTAATTTTAGGTAACTAAAATAGTTCCTATTTACAGCAATATCCCCTATTTACAGCAATTTCCTAAAATAAATATCCATGATATTGATAGGTTCCAGAAACAGGTAAGGAAATATATGAAATTGCTATTGATTTCTGTAAAATGAGAACAAGGATAATCTGGTTTCGAGGACCAGTACCTCCAGCCTAGGGCTCACACTCTCCACAATAAACTCACCGATACCCTCTCCTCA
>JANKOD010000003.1:1843344-1855364 GCA_026284645.1 Erythroxylum acuminatum
TATTAGTAATAAAATATTTATTATTATTTTAAAAACATTGAAAAAAAGGGGAGGAAAGGAATTTTTGAAAATTTTGCAAAAAAGTCCCCTAATTTTTTAAAATTTTCGGTACCGTAGAAATTGGCCGGTACTAACCGGTATTTTTCACCGGTACTACCTACACTCGTACCGGTACCGATTTTCGGACGGAACGGTACATACCGGCCGGTACGGTACGAAATTCATAATACTGCTTTGCATGCTATAGCATATTCCAAAATTCTAATTTATAAGTTGAGATTTATTTTTTTATTTCGATTTCGATTTCGATTTGTTTGTATATAATTTTTTAATTATTCATACAGGTATAATATGCCTTCTTTGGTTCATAATTACTACCAAGCAATTTCAGCTAGAATTTATAAAGATAATAATAAGATTTAAATTGAGTCAATTTAATTTAAAATTAATCAATGTAATTTGAATTGGTATAGTTTTAAGATAAATTTAAATTTTTCTATTAATTTTTTAGTTAAACTCAAACTCAAAATTAAACTTTATAATTTGATATGATCTAAATTCTGAACTATATATATAATAAAATTCCGCTCCAATCCAACCCTTATTTTCTCGACCACCATTCTCAATTCTCATGCTTATTATTTATCCTTTACACGAGAGTTGTGTTACCACTAAACTTACCTTCAAAGGCTTGGGTTGGCTTTGTTTTTTAATGCTTATAAAATGCAATAATTTATAAATTATACATTTTTAATTAATTATTGAATAAATTAATAATTTTAAATTAAATGATAAATTCAATTAAATTGGTAAGTGCACATTTTAATATATCTTTATTTTTTTACATCATTTTCAAAATTTAAGTAAACAATTAAGTTTTTAGAAGAATAAGCTCCACTAATTTTAATTTGTCATCCTTCAGAAATGCCTATGTTTGACTTTATACTATTGTTTTGGCTTCCAGGAAAAAAAAAGAAAATATAATGCGGCATCTAAGCAAATAAGCTTAATTTACCTAGACATTAACAATGTCTACAAGTCAAGTTTAGATTTAAAAATTCATTATAAAAAGTTATGGATCATGACAATTTCAATTATAATAAAAACTTCAAAAAGTTCAGTCTAATTTTATATTTATAAATAATATAAAATTATCCTAAATTATAATTATTATTTTATATTTTATTTATTTCAATGTATTAAAAATGTTATGTTTTTTTACTTAAATTAATATCATAACTATTTTAATTTCAAACCACATTATAGATAAATTTGAATTTGATAAATAATTAACTATTCTATTTATATGTTATATAATTGTTAAAATTTTAAAAAGATATAAATTTGGGATTCAGGATTAATAAACATAAATTAAAAAGATTCTTATTTTTTATATTAAACTTTAATTAAACTCAAGATAATTCGACTTTTATCAACATATTTAATAAAATTAATAATGTTAATATATATGTGCGTAAAATTAGAATTAGCTACCATAAAAATTAGTTAAAACATCTTTATTTATTTAACCACCGCAAAGTTGATATTTTTACCATGATAAAAAGATATATTGACCCACTGGTCCCCGAGTGGTGTCTGTTAAAACATAACAGCGAAATCTCAACTGAAAGGCTAGAAAAGGAGGGAAACCAGCAACCGTCTTATCTTCAACTCAATCACTTACACCACATTCTCTGTCTCCCTCTTCTCATCTCTAGTTTCTCAATTCAGATGGCTCTTTTAACCTTGAAACCTTCCCTGCAAACCCATATCCAGAATGGAAACTCAGAAATGCCTCAAAAGGAAATTGGAACACGTGGTCTGAAGAAAAAAATTCTCAAGAAAGGAGTTTCATGGCAAACTCCAGTTCCTGGAGATGAAGTAGAAGGTAGTAAACAGAACCCCCGTATTCTTTTAACAGTTTTCTGCTTGTTATTCAGAAACAGAGTGGTTGGAAATGTTAGTATTCTGTTGTGCTTAACTATGTAAAACACTGTCAATTTACTCTCTAACTCAACACTATTTCAGTTCATTACAGCGGACACGTTGAGGCTGGGGCATGTTTTGATTCAAGTCGTGATAAAGGAGAAACCTTCAGGTTCAAATTAGGCCAAGGTGAAGAAACAGAAGTACATTATTGTTTGTGGTAGTTGGAATGGTTTATTCAGCTTCATTGTTTGCTAGGTAGGAGTTGGTTTGCTCTCAAGTTTATTGTTTGATACTTGAATTTTAGGTGAAGTCATCAAAGGGTGGGATGAAGGGATTGTAACAATGAAGAAAGGTGAGAGGGCAATCTTTACGGTCCCGCCGAATTTGGCTTACGGAGAAGCTGGTTCGCCACGTATGATTCCTCCAAATGCAACTCTTGTTTTTGATATTGAGTTGATATCGTGGAGCAGCATCAGGGACTTGACAGGTGATGGAGGACTGTTGAAGAAGATAATAAAGGAGGGTGAGGGATGGGCTTCACCAAGAGATGGAGATAAGGTTTTAGGTAATAAATGAATTTCGTTTCAGTCACCATCTCAAGAAGAAAGTTTAAAAGACAAAATTTTGACAAATGGCTTGTAAGAAACATAGTAATGATTGTCCATCTCTGTAGTAAAGTACGAGGCAAAGCTTGAGAATGGGATGATTGTGTCAAAATCTGACAAAGGTCTGGAGTTTCATGTTGGTGATGGTAAGTTCTGCTCTATATGGTCTTAACAGAGTTCAAGGAATGGAAACAGACTAATGTATTAAGATTGAATTCTTCCAGGTTATGTATGTAATGCCTTGAGCAAGGCAGTGAAGACAATGAGAAGAAATGAGAAAGCAGAAGTAGCTGTCAAGTTCTCTTGTAAGTTTATAGTCCTACTCAGATCACAAACTTACTTTTTGTTATATATCTACTAATGAAGATCAAGTTGTTCAACATCAGATGGCTTCAACCAAAATGGGAAAGTAGCAACAAACGATGACATTACCATACCACCTGACTCTAATCTGACCATCCAACTTGAGTTGGTATCATGGAAGAATGTCATTGATGTCACAGGAGATAAGAAGGTCCTCAAAACCATTATCAAACCTGGAGAAGGATTCGAACGGCCTAACGAGGGATCAAAGGTGAAAGGTGACCTCTCACGTCATTATTTAAAACTGGTTGAACTAAAAAGTGAAATGTAATTCTTTGAACTCGCTATATTCTCAGTGACATATGTTACCAAACTTGAGGATGGAACAATTGTTGACAAGAAGGGAACAACTGAAGAGCCTTTTGAATTTGTAACATTAGAAGGTATTATGTATCCTGTCATGCTGGTATCTTTGAAACGGGACTCAAATAAACTTGAAAGTTTTTTCCATAATGTGTCCTGAACTTTTGTAGAATGCAACAATGAAGGCTTAGACAGAGCAATTATGACTATGAAGAGAGGTGAACTTGCTCTAGTCACCTTTACTGGAGAATACCCGTGCAGCACAACTGCTTCAACAGTATTAGCAGAAAATTCTATTCTTCATTATGAAGTTGAGCTTGTTGATTTCATAAAGGTCACTTTCCAGCTTCCCACTCAACTCAATACTATTCCTTAATTACTGCATACAGTGATCATGACCATTCAGAGTACAATTTCATTTCGATAGAACTAAATCTTCTGTGCAGGAGAAACCATTTTGGAAAATGGACGCAAAAGAAAAGTTAGAAGCATGTGAAAGGAAGAAACAAGATGGTAATGTGTTGTTCAAAGCTGGAAAGTTTTGGCCTGCATCAATGAAGTATGAGAAGGCAAGTTAACTGGTATTTGCAAGTTTTTTGGAGTTTTTGAGACGAAGGAAGCATGAGAATGTAGAAGTATAGTATGGTATTTGAACAGAAACTTACGCAGGAACTCCACATTCAGGCTGCAAAATATGTTGAGTTTGACCACTACTTCACCGATGAAGAAAAACGCTTGGCCAATGGTTTAAGATTATCATGCAATCTGAACAATGCAGCATGCAAGTTAAAATTAGGGGAGTATCGTGAAGCATCAAAATTATGTACAAAGGTTTCTTCATCTCCTCTCACCTGTACCATCAGGGCTAGACCTATTTCATTTCAATATAATGACAGGTTAAACAGTTATACAGAAAGCATTTCATAACATTGATAACAGATCTTAGAACTGGAACCGTCCAACGTCAAGGCTTTATTCAGACGCTCGCAAGCGTATCTGCAGACATCTGAATTGGAGAAAGCTGAAGCTGATATAAGAAAGGCTCTAGTCCAAGATCCGAATAACAGGTACATGTGAAACAGACCTATGCTGTTGCCTGAAGCCACTGTCTGGTTGCATGTCATATAGAATAACTTCTTCAGTTCTTGATTGTTTCAAACTGCCAGAGATGTTAAAGCAGCATACAGGGAACTTAAAGACAAGAAAAGAGAATACAACAAATACGAAGCTGCCTTCTTCAGTACCATGCTTTCAAAAATGGGTTGATCCTAAAAGGGAGTTAGGATCGAGACTCTATTCAGGACTGCAATAGCCTTTTAACCACAAAACCTTCACTTCCTGTACCCTACAACGATCTATAATGTGCTTTGTTGATCATACTTGTAAAATAGCTATATGTACCACTCAATGTGTACCATTACTGGATTGAGTAAATGTTCATATCTATTTTTCTATTTCAAGTTCAGGATTAATTTATTCGAAGTATAAGTTTACCTTACGACCATATAAATCAACATTTTATGAACATAATCTGTGTGCTAGGACGAGAATGGTCTGCCATCTCACCAACTTCTGATTCCTCTTCGTACTTGTTCAAGTCTCTACACTACGGAACTCATACCTTCATTGCAAAGTTGGCACACGTTTATTGGTCCACTTATATCCAAAACCTTGACACCGCCCCCCAGTTCACCCTCCGCTCCGTTCAATATATATCAACACCTTCTCCAATCCATTTCTTTGAGCTTCACAAAGACTAAACCTTTCATATCGATATCCATGGCTCTTCTTCTAGTTCTAGCGTCTGTTGTTGTCCTGCTATTAGCCCACAGACTCTACCAAAAGCTCCAGTCCAAGCTCCCTCCCGGTCCACGACCATGGCCAGTGTTGGGAAACCTCTACGATGTGAAGCCTGTAAGATTCAGGTGCTACTTCGAATGGGCACGACAGTACGGTGCAATCATATTGGTTTGGTTCGCCCTAAACGTGAAAGTTTCGAACACATGTAGCTAAGTTTAGCAGAGATGGTCAAGACCTTACATGGGCTGATTGTGGACCTCACTGTGTGAAGGTGAGGAAAGTGTGTACTCTTGAGCTTTTTACTCCTAAAAGACTCAAAGCCCTTAAAACCTGTGAGAGAAGATGAGGTCACTACTATGAGTCCAATTTCAAGGATTGTGCCGGTCCTCGTTCGTTGACTCCTATATTACAACTTTCTCTTTGGGATTTGCTAAGCACTGTGTAAATTTTGGTTTGGCAACTTCTTAATAAGATTATATGTCTTGTAAATATTAGGAAGTGACTTACTTAAACCATGCTAATATTTATAAATCTTAATACTTATTACACACATAGCATGTATTCCTACACTTATGGTTGTGATTAGTAACAAATAATTAAGAAATTGAAGAGTCAAGCTAATTCTTGAATTGTGTTAAAGATTCTTAAAATGTCAGAATGTATTATGGGATAACTGTAAGAGTGAACAATGACTCTATGTTTCCAAGATACTTATTATAACTCAAGTGTAACAGTGAACAATGAGCCTATGTTTCTAAGATACTCAAATCTACGCGCACAGATCTTTGGGAAGAGTTTGTTGGTGAAGAAGTACTTGGGAGCAGTAGCATTGAACAACATAACAAGGCTAGTGTTCGGAAGCGATTTGTGAACTCAGTAAGGAGTCACGGACGAGCAAGGTCGGGAAATCAAGGAAATGGCGGCCAATGGACTTAAACTTGGCGCATCACTTGCCACGGCAGAGCACATTCCCTGGCTTCGCTGGATTTTCCCCATTAGAAGAAGAGGTCTTTGCCAAGCACGGTGCTCGCAGAGACGGGCTAATTAGAGCTACCATTGAAGAGCATACACTTTCTCGCAAGCAGACGGGGGGTGCCAAGCAGCATTTTGTTGATGCTTTGCAATTACAGGGAAAATATGATCTTAGTGAAGATACAATTATTGGACTCCTTTGGGTAAACTTAACAACTTTTTGTTTTTAGTTTTGAATCTTGTAATTAGCTGCTATGTGACATGTATTCTGTGGTTTGTGCGGGATATGATCACTGCGAGACAACAGCAATCTCTGCAGAGTGGGCAATGGCTGAGCTAATCAGGAACCCAAGAGTGCAACAAAAGGTTCAGGAGGAGCTAGATCCGAGTCATTGGTTTGGAAAGAGTCCTGACAGAGGCGGACTTCTCAAACCTCCCTTAGCTCCAATGTGCGGCCAAAGAGTCACTGAGGTTGCCCCCCCAACCCCTCTAATGTTTCCCCACCGTGCCAATGTTAATGTTAAAGATGGTGGCTTTGACATACCTAAGGGATCAAACATTCATGTCAAAGTGTAGGCTGTGGCTCGAGATCCAGCCGTTTGGAAGGACCCATTAGAGTTTAGACCAGAGAGGTTCTTGGAGGAGGATGTCGACATGAAAGGTCACAACTTCCGGCTGCTTCCATTTGGCACCGGAAGCAGGGTTTCCCTGGTGCACAAGTTGGTATCAACTTGGTGGCATCCATGTTAGGCCACTTGCTACATCATTTCAGTTGGACACCTCCTGATGGTGTCAAGCCAGAGGAAATTGACATGTCGGAAAGTCCTAGTTTGGTCACTTATATGAAGAGCCCGTTACAAGCTGTTGCCACTCCTCGGCTGCCTTCACCTTTGTACAAATGCATTGCTGCTGATGTCTCGTATTACGCTCTACAAAGGATACATATACCAACATTGTCAATGAGGAAGAAAATGTAATATTATCATCAGGAACATATTTTATCTTGCAAGTATTATCTACAATAGATATTAGAATGAAGAATGGGAAAATAACAAAGGGTTGTAATTATCTCTGATTAACTTTCACGCCACAGAGTGTTGTTTCTACACATAACATACATTAAAGTTCAGTTCAGAGTGAGGCCTGAAGTCTTGGAACAGAAGACATGAAACTGATAGTGCTCAGAAGTGACGACATGGATTTCAATGCAGCTTTCAGCAGTTCTTCTGAGCAACCCGGTATCACCATCTTCTTCACCTAAAACAATACCACCACCGCCAACTTCTTCAGATCAAGAATCAAAGTTATCAAAATGACACAGATCCTAACTTTAGAAGATTAAGATAATATACCTTATCAATGTAAGTGTACAACTCATTTATCTCCTCCATATAGTCTTGGGCTCCTCTAAGTAGAACACTGGCCATCTCATCGGATCCTGAACTCTCTAGCTGATAGGAATTCATATCCTGAAAGAGATTGTTGACAGAAGATGTCACTTCTCTGTTATCAAAATCAACTGAGATACAACCGAACAAACACAAAGGCACTGATTTTAAAATTGTTCAATTGTTTTTTATTAAAAAAAAAACTTCAACTTGAAGTAGATAGACCTTATGATATCCCCGAGAATATACAATAACACAATAAGTGCACATATTTCATCAAACTTAGACCGTACCATCTCTGGCACTTCCGGTTTGAGATAAATGTTGTTGCCCTTTTTGCACCTGTAATACCAAGATGAGACTGAAACATTACGACTAATACAATACTAGCAACACTTGAATCCAACCAGAGACAAAAGAAAAGGTTATCTTTGCTTCAATAATTCAATCCCTAGTATTGAAATGCATACATGTTTGGAACTATTAAAAATCAAAAGAAGTCGCAATCTTCAGAAGTCAAAAGAAGAAGTGCATTCAGTCTGCAGTTCTGATGACAGACATCAAACGTTGAATTCATCAGGATTTTCCGTTAGTCCGGTACCAAAAATAAAGTTCCCATATCGTGATATCCATAATTCAAAAGCCAGACCAATAGCTAGAGGAAGAAAGAAGATTTTCTTTTTATATAAAAAATGGAGCTTTTTTCTGTTGAAGAAGCAAGAAAAAAGGTTTTATTGAAATTTCTCTCCCGCAGTTTTGCTCTTACCAAAAGCTTCATCAATTTTCTTAAAGGAAGACTAAGCTTTTCGATTTACAAACCAAAGTTTCTGAGGAACAACCATGAACAAGTCAAACACAAACAGATACGGAAACAGCAACTAACCTCTTTATCAGAAAGCTGTCAGCTTGGGCCAAGAAGCAACCTTTCGAGAGCTAGGAACTGTATCAACTATCAAAAGACTCTGGCTTTGCTTAGTTCACTTTTCCTATTGTCTGGACAACCCCTCTTAGATAAATGGTTGATGTCACTGTCAAAGTTCACTGGCCACCCACGCTCTCGACTCGACTCCTTTGGTGAACTCCGGCCCGTACAAAACTCGGCATGTAACGTTCAAGTACTGATTAAACTTTGTTCAAAGAATGGACTAGATCGATCTTCTCGTGTACTATTCCATGGCCTTATAGAAGTGTCAAATAGGTAGGCCTGTTGGTCTCAAGCATCAAACTTTCCGCTTTTTATCATGTTTTTTATTCTAATGTTTCGTTGAGTTTTATTTTTCTAATTTCTTCAATTTTATAATTTCTAAAATTTATATGTTATAATTCTATATGTCATTTCTATTATTTATTTACTAGTAAAATAATGATTAATATATTTTAATAACTTATTTTAGTTTATTTTAATTGCATAATCAAGTATTGATTATATTTAGCCTCAAATAATATGATCCAAATAATAGAATTGTATATGTCTCATTTTAAATAATTTAAAGAAGAGAAGTAGAAAAATTATCTAAAAAAGTATTAATGATAATATGCGGAAAATTTTCATATAGATAAACAAAAATAAAGATAAGGATTTGTATGGCAATAAATTAAAACTAAATAAAGTAAGTTACAACGTACTATACAATCAGTAAACTTATTTTGGTGCTATTTTATAATCTAAACAAAAATAAAATATAAAAATAAAATTTTATTTATTTTCATTTTGATTCTACCTAATTAAAAGTTATCACATGACATAATTTGTAATTATTTTTACAAATTGATCAAGACTTTAAACGTAAAATTTTGGTAATGTGATAATCACGTGCAAATTGACACGTGAAATTTTTTTTTGAAGTAAACAAAGGAAACTTCATTAATAAGCACTGTCAGCAGCTAGGCTGAAGAAATACAAGCAGGACAAAAACCAAAATGAATATCATTTGTAGAGTTACAAAGAAATAAGCAATCATTAATAATCAAATCAACTTCAGACCGATTGCGACAAGTTGAAAAAATATCTTGAATAACCAATTGAGAATCTGAGTCAACAATAATAGAGTGTAAGTTTTGCTTTTTAACCCAACTTAATGCCTCACGGATTCCCATAGCTTCTGCAGTCGAAGGATCCAAAACCCCAGGATAAATATTACTACTAGCAGCTATACAATCGCCATTGCTATTACGAACAACGAAACTAGTACCAGTCTTCCTTAACTCTTTGAAAATAGTAGCATTTGTACTGATTTTGAGGTAACCATTTGGTGGTTTTCGCCAAAAAATAGGAGTAGGATGGCCTTGGTTTAAAAGTGCAGTTTCTCGTCTCCTGGCAGTATTCTAATTTGTCAACATTGAATGGGTAAAAAAAAGAATAGCTTGAGCTGAATGCTGAAGACCATGCCAAACCAAATCATTCTTGTTCTTCCACAAAGCGCAACAAATTGAGATAGCCAAGCACATATCATCAATAGTATAATAATGTGCGACAAAAGAGAACCAAGAAGGCAGTGTAACAAAGGTGGAATGATATAAACCCAGCTGAGAAATTGACTAAACTGCCTTAGCACAATAGTACTCAAATAAAACATGAGAAACATATTTAGGCTCAATACCACAAATAGGACACAAAGGCAAAACATCAACACCTTTATGAACAAGAAGAGCACGAACCAGTAAGCAAGCATTTAATGAACGCCAAAAGAAATTTTTCATCTTAGCTGGAATGTTCAAAGACCAAAATTTCTTCAAAAGAGAAGAGGGAAGAACTTGATTCAAATCTCGAGGGGCTGCATGAATAAAGCGGTAAGCACTTTTAATAGAATAGATCCCTTTCCTATCAAAGACCCAAAACCAATCATCAATACTTCGTTGGAAACTCAAAGGAATTTGGAGAATTAGATCTCTATCTCGCTCATTAAATAAAACTGAGATTAATGACAAATTCCATTGTTTAAGGTCATGAAGGATTAAATCAGAAACTCGAAGATTTAGCTAGGAATCATCAAGAGTCGAAGTGATATAGGGATTCTCCTTATCCGGCAACCAAGGGTCAGAACAAACTTTAATAGTGCGGCCATTTTCAACACGTTTCCTACATTTTTTTTAACAAAATCAATGTTTTAAAAAATACTACTCCAAGTATAGCTAGGATTATTACCCCTTTTAGCATCCCATACTGTGCTTTGAGGATAGTAGCGAGCCTTAAGAACTCTTGTAACCAACGAGGAATTATCAGAAAGTAACCACCAACACTGTTTCCCGAGCAAGCCATATTAAAATCATGAAAAGTCCTGAAACCTATGCCTCCTAGGTGTTTCAGCTAGCACATTTTCTCTCAAGCCATCCAAGGAATGCCTTGTTTTTGTCTTAAATTCGTACCCCACCAAAAGGAATTAAGCATTGTCTCAATCTTTTTACAAACACCCACCGGAAATCTAAAAACAGTCATAACATAGTTAGGAAGAGACTGAGGAACAGATTTTAATAAAACTTCTTTGCCAGCCCGTGATGGCGTGTCAAACTAGCAAAAATAAATTTCTATTCTAGAACACTTAAGCGAGTAAAGTGGTGAATAGGGTCGAACCACAGAGACCAATGTAGTAATTATTCATTTGTGCGAAATCGAAAATAAAAGAAAAAAATAATAATGAAAATAATTGATATGAGAATGATTGATTTTAGAACACGAAATCACGTAGGAAGAAATTAAAAATAAAGATTGAAAATAATATAAACAAAAGCCTAGCCAAGGTATTCTCCCGTTTATGTCCAAAGAGTTGCCGCCAATCTCTTCGTTCTTTGATAAAGAATAATAAAACCCTTTTTATCTCCTACCGTTCTCCCATTCCACGCCAGCCCTCCTCCTGATTTTATTTTAATTTGCGTCTGTCACGTTGTTGCCTCACGCGTGTCCTCTGTCAATTAAATTTCCCAACTCTTGAAAACCTCCTTAACGCCTATTACGTGATTATTCCTCTGTGCGCTACCTCACATCTCTAGCGTGTGCCATCTGCGTGATGCTGTCGTTTGTCTCCTTTTGTTGCTGCGCCAATTACATTTTTGATTCCTTAATTTTGCTCTTTCATGTGGCTTTAATTTCCTCTCACTGTAGCTAATTCACGCTAAATTTGCTCCTGACGCTACTGTACGTTTTAGCTAGTGTCTTCACTGGCTGCTAATTGATTTATTGCTCATGTGATTTAATTTGCTGTCCCCCCCTGTTTGCAACACGCTGCGTTTTTTAATTCCAATGCTCAACACACGCTGTTGTTTCCTCTTGTTACTTCTCTACTGTGGCATATATTGATTGAACAATTAAAATTGCAACTTAAATCCTTCACGCTGGTCCTCCTCTCTTGTTGTGCGTCCTTTTTTCTCATTCTTGTGGACTTATTTACGTCAGTTTTCACAAATTCACTGCTCTCAAATGACAACTCCAAAACTTCTGAAACTTGGTGGAAACATTCTTCAATGAGTCAAGATTATGCTTGCCAAATCTTAGAATTTTCTAATAAACCAATCCTGAGATAAAAATTTCCAAAGATCCAAAGGTCAAATCTGCAGAAACTGAAAAACAGTGTTAATTTCAACCTATAAAGGACTTTTTGTATTTTATGTGTCTAAAGCTCTAATAATTATAAAACATGATAAAAAGGCCATAGATATCCATAAA
>JANKOD010000003.1:1877015-1887077 GCA_026284645.1 Erythroxylum acuminatum
AGAGGTTGGCTGTGATTAGACCGTGATTACCTCCCTCACATAATGTCGGGCCGGAGTGTGGGGGCGCTCAGGGTGAGCGTTCTATCTTTTTGAGTCCAAAGTATTTTTATATTTTAATTTACGAGATCAGTTTTTTAAGAAAGATGTATAAGGTGTGTTAGTTTTACTATTTCATAAATATCTTATTTTTATGAAACTATAATTAGAAATAATTTAAGAATAATACGTATATATATATTAAATCTTACAATTATAATCTTATCAAAATTTTAATTATATAGTAATTACTTTAAGAATTTTATTTTAACATTTAAATATTAAATATAATTACAAAATATATACAAATAAATAATTTATATTACAAAATTTACAACCAATCAATTAGCTGAAAAACGCAGATGAACACAAGAAGGATTTATTTTAACATCCCAAATTATCGAATATCGAGTTACCATAGTACACCTACACAAGGAAACAGAGTAACTTCGGGAATCAATAATGGATGTATTTAAGGGGACGAAGACCCGAAAGCATCATTATTCGAAAGCGCCGGGATTGTTGGACGCATATGCAAGAATATCATGGTCCTGTTCGAAAAGGAGCATCGCTGCTGGGTCTATCGGGACATCATCCTCTGTACACAAAAAAATGGGACAGAGAATCTGAGGAGGGTCCATGGATATCCAAGCTTCTATACCATCACCCTCTTTTGTTTTGTCCAGCATAATAATATTCCTGTGCAGTAACATTGCTGAAGTGACCCATGACAACAAGGATCTATGTTTAACATCCCAAGTTATCGAATATCGAGTTACCATAGTACACCTACACAAGGAAACAGAGTAACTTTGGGAATCAACAATGGATGTATTTAAAGGACCGAAGACCCGAAAGCATCATTATTCGAAAGCGCCGGGATTGTTGGACGCATATGCGAGAATATCATGGTCCTGTTCGAAAAGGAGCATCTCTCTTGGGTCCACGGATATCCAAGCTTCTATACCATCACCCTCTTTTGTTTTGTCCAGCATAATAAAATTCCTGTGCAGTAACATTGCTGAAGTAATGTCAAAAAAAAAAAAAAACATTGCTGAAGTGACCCGTGAAGGTTTACCCCAAGCAAAATCTATCTCACACACTGGAAACCCGCACAAGCTAGAACAGGAATGAGGTGTACCTAGGAATGATAAACTCGTGTTGTTCGTTGAGGCTACCGTTTCCTGCGTGATTGCAGAATTCAATCAAACTTTTTCTGAACTTACCGGCTAACTCATTCAACTCAATCTGCTTTTCCTCGATTTTTGTTGTATTGTACAATGTTAATTTTTCTGCATTCTCACCACATTAAACAATACTTAAGGACCTGAAGACGACTTGGACAACGATCTTGAAGCCGACATGCCAACTCCAATAGTTAATGCCATCCCCAAATCACGTTCAGTCCGATGTTGCTGTCCTGGGTGAAGAGACTCCGTTTGTTTTTTATCCTGAGTTGAGCTATTTTTGATGCAGGGAAAACAGTGTTGGATATTTTTCTTAAATGGATAACAATTAATTATATTTTATTGATTGTAAATAACTTATTGATTAAGTTAATAATTTGATTAAAAAAAGATGAAAGAAGAGGTCTTTACCAAGTACAGTGCTCGCAAAGACGGGCTGACTAGAGCTATCATGGAACAGCATAAACTTGCTCGGAAGCAGACAGGGAGTGCCAAGCAGCATTTTGTTGATGCTTTTGCTAACATTACAGGGAAAATATGATCTCAGTTAAGACACAATAATTGGACTCCTTTGGGTAAGTATAAACTTTTGTTTTTAGTTTTGAATCTTGTAATTAGCTGCTAAGTGAACCTGTACTCTGGTTTGTGCAGGATATGATCACTGCAGGAATGGACACAACAGCAGTCTCTGCAGAGTGGGCAATGGCTGAGCTAATCAGGAACCCAAGAGTGTAACAAAAGGCTCAAGAGGAGCTAGATCGAGTCATTGGTTTGGAAAGGGTCCTGACAGAGGCGGACTTCTCAAGCCTCCCTTACCTCCAGTGAATTGCCAAAGAGTCAGTCACCGAGGCTGTACCCCCAACCCCTCTAATGCTTCCCCACCGTGCCAAAGCTAACTAAATATAGTAGAATAGAAAAGAGATAATGCAAGAAATAATTTATTGATGAGTTTCACTTTACATTGATGCTAAAATCTAAATATATAATCAATGAAATAACAAACTTAGCTAATATCTCGGCAAAGATTAAGCAAACAAATAAAAAATTTAAAGGGTTTAAATCCTAACAGATAACAACTTTATCTTAACAGATAAAATTTATCTTCTAACAAATAAGATCTTATCTTTACTACTCTATCTTACTACTTCCAAATTTTATCTTTAAATAACAACTGCATTTTTAACAACTTTGAATCAATCTCCAACATTCACTCTTGATTCAAATATGTAAGACTTTTTGAATTTGATGATGTACTTCCCATCACCCTTCAATAGGTGAAGCACATCTTTCCACAATTCTTTTCTTTGGAGCACTTTTCTCTATTCTCATCACTTATCTCCATAGAGCATTTCTATGATGCGTCTTGGTGCACTTCTCACCATCTAAAAATAGTTGTCTTCTTCAATCACTTGTATTGTATTTGCTTGTTCTCCATTGTTGATCTTGCAATCCTTTTTCAAATATTCAAACTGTTTACACCTAAAGCATCGAGACTTTCCTTTATGCTAGCAATCTTTCTCTTTATAATCAAACTTCTCACAATGACTACAATGAGGAATGCTTGCTTTTTTCTTGGATGACAGAACCTTTGCTAGATAGGCTCCCTCCATCATCTTTTCACTTTCTTAGTTCTCATTGCCCTTCTTTGCTCTTGAGCTTGTAAAGCATTAATCACTCTTAGGTCCCTCAAAATCTTTGAGTGCTCTGATACCATGTTGAATTTTAGAACAAAAAACTATAAAAAATATAGTATAATAGAAAAGAGATAATGTATGAGGCAATTTATTGATGAGTTTCACTTTATATTGACGCTGAAGGCTTAAATATATAAACAATGAAATAATAAACTTAGCTAATATCTCGATAAAGATTAAGCAAACAAATCAAAGTTTTAAAAGTTTAAATCCTAATAGATAACAACTTTATCTTAACAGATAAAATTTTATCTTCTAACAAATAACAGATTTTATCTTTACTACTCTATCTTACTACTCCCAAATTTTATCTTTAAATAAAGACTACATTTTTAACAATTTTGAATTATTCTCAAACAGTTAAAGTTGGTGGCTTTTACCTAAGGGATCAAACATTCATGTCGATGTGTGGGCTGTAGCTCGGGATCCGACCATCTGGAAGGACTCGTTAGAGTTCAGACCAGAGAGGTTCTTGCAGGAGGATGTCGACATTAAAGGTCACGACTTCCAGCTACTTCCATTTGGTGCCGGGAGGAGGGTTTGCCCTGGTGCACAACTTGGTGACATCCATCTTAGGCCACTTGCTACATCATTTCAGTTGGACACCCCCTGATGGTGTTAAGCCAGAGGAAATTGACATGTCGGAAAGCCCCGGTTTGGTCACTTACATGAAGAGCCCATTACAAGCTGTTGCCACTCCCTGGCTACCTTCACATTTATAAAAACGCATTGCTGTTGATATATAGTATTATGTTCTACATGTAGGAAATTAACAAAACAAGAAAGTAGAAAAACAAAGATGCGAGAGAATGTGAATTTATTGGTGTGAAACTTGCCTTATATAGGCTTACAGAAAAGAAAACGTTTGAGTCATAAACTGATTAACTAAAAATTAGGAAATAAATCAGCTAGCAGATCTTCTACTAACAATAACTTGCTAACTACTCCAACAGCTACTAAATCTTCTCTAGATTAAAAAACTAACAAACTTTAGATCATTCTTCAACACTACAAAGGATTATATACCAACATTGTCAAACAGGAAGAAAATGTAATATTATCATCTGGAACTTATTTTATCTTGCAAGTATTATCTGCAATAGATATTGGAATGAAGAATGGGAAAATGGCAAACGGTTGTAATTAACTCTGATTAACTTTCATGCCACATAATGTATCAGTACTTAAGAGTTTCCTCTTCAATCCTTATGGGGGGAGAATACTTTCAACTCTTCTTGGTACAGTGAATGGCACATTATTTCTATACATAACACACATAAAAGTTCAGTTCAGAGTGTGGCCTGAAGTTTTGGAACAGAAGACATGAAGCTGATAGTGCCCAAAAGCGAGGACATGGAATTCAACGCGGCTTTTAGCAGTTCTTCTGAGCAACCTGGTATCACCATGTTCTTCACCTAAAACAATACCACCACCAACTTCTTCTAATTATAAAAATGACATAGGTCCTAAGTTTAGAAGATTAGGACAATATACCTTATCAAGGCAAGTGTACAACTCATTTATCTCCTCCATATAGTCTTGGTTAGTCTCCTCTAAGAAGAACATTGGCCATCTCATCAGATCCTGAACTCTCCTGCTGATAGGAACTCGTATCCTGAAAATACATACTCAACTGAGAGCAAACACAAAGGCACTTATTTTAAAATTGTTCAATTGTTTTGGGAAAAGAAAACTCATCTTGAAGTAGACAGTCCTTATGATATCCCCCGAGAATAAACAATAACACAAGAAGTGCACATATTTCATAAAACTTATAGCGTACCATCTCTAGTAGTTCTAGTTTGAGCTAAATGTTTGTTGCCCTCTGTTTTGCACCTGTAGTGCCAAGATGAGACTGAAACATTATAACTAATACAAACTAATACAATACTAGCAACACTTGAATTCAATCAGAGACAAAAGAAAAGGTTGGTCTCCAATAATTCAATCCCAAGTATTGAAATGCATACATGTTTGGAACTATTTAAAATTAAAAGAAATCACAATCCTCAGAAATCGAAAGAAGAAGTGGTATCAGTCTATCAGTGATGATGAGTGACATCAAACGTTGAATTCATCAGGATTTTCCATTAGTCACGTACCAAAAACAAAGTTCCCAAATCGTGATATCCATAATTCAAAACCCAAACCAATAGCCAGTGGAAGAAAGAAGCTTTTTCTTTTTTTTAAGTGGAGCTTTTTTCTATTGAAGATGCAAGAAAGAAGCTTTTATTGAAATTTCTCTCCCTTAGTTGTGCCATTACCTAAAGCCTCGTCAATTTTCCCAAAGCAAGACTGAAACTTTTGAATTTACACACCAAAGTTTACGAGAAATAACCATGAACAAGGCAAATACAAACACATACAAAAACAGAAACTAACCACTTGAGATTTCCACTCAAAAGAAGCAACCTTTATCAGAGAGCTATTAGCTTGGGACAAGAAGTTGATGGGAGGTAGACACACCAACGTAGCAAAATAAAATCTCTTCCACCTTTGGTAAACTTGTGAGGAAATCATTAGATGGGAAAAACCACATAAACTCCAAAATAAAATCAGAAAAAGGCACACCGAATCTTTACGTGGAAAACTTTCTTAATATGGAAAGTAAAAACTACGGGATCATAGTTCAAAATATCTCCACCATTTAAATAATAGGTACAACAAAATCTCTCTAGATAAAACTAGAGATGATACATCAAATTACTCAAAAAATTAAACTCCCGAAAATACAAAGAGAGTGAAAAATATCTCACAAATAGAGGAACACTAGTGTCATATTATCAAACACAAAATTGTGATCCACAATAACCTCAAGACCTAAGTCTTAAAATATTGCTGTTAAAATATCAGCTAAATAAGATCACGAATAAACTTCGATTGAAAGCTTAATCGAAGATATATCACTCTCTATTTTACTAAGCTTGTACTACTCTGAATACTTTTCTTGGAATGCTTAAGTCTTCCTTCTTGGTGTCGATTTATAAGGAGAAATCTACTTAAGCCTTTCTTCCACTTTCGATGTAGGATATCTTAAATGGAGGGACTTTCAACAAATCTCCCCCACCAGCATTGAAGATCATCATCATGGAGGGGAGAATCCCCTTTTTCCACATCAGTTGGAAGAACTTGTCATCCCTGCGATCAACCTGCAGACTTGAAGCTTATCTCTTAGTAATGCCTTTGTCAACATATGAAATAACCTTTAATCCGATGTCGCCTTGGGGTTACTTCAAAATTTAACCAAGGATTGCATATAGTGCAATCTCGAGTTGTTCTCTTTGCGGAACCAATAAAAAGTATGAAATTAAATTCCTAAGTAACTAAATGCAATGCAACCTAAACTATAAAATGGGGTGTGATTTGATCAATTACCACTAAAATTACAATGAATTAGAATAAACGTAAAGGACTTGTTTTTGGTATTTTAAATTTAAAATGAGTGATATGAAATGGCAGTGAGTGAATATAATAAGAAGAAAAACACAAGAAATTAACAATGATAAACGCAACCCTCCAATTCAATAGCGCAGGCATTCATCACTTAAACATATATTGGAGTTAAAACAAACGAACCAAGAGTTATAATCGAGCTTTTAATCCAACAACCGAGCTACCTCGAATTGTTACAAAAATATTTTTCAAAATGCCAATTTACTAACTGCCACTAGAATAGTAAAATAGAACTAAGGATACTAAAACTGATGCTCAATTTTCACTTAATAATTGAGAAAACATAATTAATGCCAGCAACAGATATAACGATCCAATAATTCAAGCCATCTTGAATAATCACCAAATTCATTAAAATCTCAATACCAAGTCTTGACCCAAAACACAATAATGAAATTAAACCCAAGTCAGTACAATATCAATTGCTAAATAATAATCTAGCCACATAAATCTTCCAATTCAAAGATATAATTCATACATAACTCCAAATAATTCATTAATTATCCTAAGATTAGGAATCACTAAATAATTAAATGGGTAGAAGATAAATGTAGTTTAAACTCTCCTATGAAAATCCAAGCTCCTGCCATTGCCATTGAATCAAAGGATTATGATGAAACTAGCCACAAAAATTCATGAGAGATGCTGTGAAAGATGAGCTCCGACGGTTAGCCATAGAAGGTGAGAATAATGGTTTTGGATTTCTGTGGGAGAGATGAGGACCAAGAACGAAATCAGATCCTTTTCTTTCTTTGTAGAACAATGTTTTTCTCTTCTTTCTCCATAGACCACACACACATGCCTTTGCAGTGCCCCTTCTTCAGCCAGACCGTGTCTCCAACCCACGCACACAGATCTCACACCTTATGCACACACCCACTGTAGCTAGATGTGACAAATTAAGTCTTGCTTTTGGTTTACTCAAAACCCTCGCAAACCTCCCACGTCTACGTTCCTCCTTCTATTTTTCCCAGCTAGCACGCACTCATGCCGCACACTCTCCAGCCAGCGTCATGCACCCTTGCGTTATTTTTCTTCTCTACACAGACGTCGTGCCCCCTCTCTTCACTGTAGCTGATGTGACAATTTATGTTGCTAGTCCCTCCTGATATTCACGCACGAAAACCCTTTCAAACTTTTTGCCTCCAACGCCAACACTGTCGTTTCTTTAGTCTCTCTGCTGTTGTAACGTTGTCCACTCTAACTTACTCTCCATGCTGCCGTTTCCTCTTTATTTCTCTAGACCACGTTACCGTTTCCTCTCATTTTTATCTCCTTCACGTTGTCGTTGTTGGTCCTCCCAGTCCACAACATTTTGGACTCCTCTTTCTTTCCTTCTGTCGTTACGTTTTCTTCTTCAATGTTTTAATGCTTTGCTCGTTACTAATTTTTTTCAACTTTAATTTCTTCAAATACCCTACAATAAATATTACAAATAAAATAGCATTAATTGTCCAAAAATCAATTTATCACAGTTAAACCAAAATACGATAATTTTTGCCCCTATAAACACAAATTAAATGTAAGGCACAATAATTCAAATAATAATCAAATAAGGCCATAAAGATTGATTTTAGTTAGTAACAAAAATCCATCCAAATGATGTGAAAATATATATGAACAAGTGAGTTTGTCAACTCCTCCACACTTAGGCTTTTGCACTCCTGGGCAATTTATCAGTAAAGAGAAATCCAACAATTAAACTCAATGCAAGCAAACATAAAACCGACAAGGCAAGAATATCCAATCAACTCAAACAACCTCTATCCCTAATCAACCAACAGTCAGGGAATGTTTCGGTGCAAAGAAACTAACACAAGAGACATAGCAAGATAAAAGGAAAAGAAATATAATAGATCTCTCATAAGGTACAAGTGTTTCACTCATCTCTCAAATAGGGAAATTTTCACTCAATCCACCTAGATTAGCACCTACCATAAGCTTGTAAAGATTCTACTATCTCCACCACTAACATACCATTGATTTATGATCAAGGGGACTTTGTAGGGTTGTAATGTTTATGAAAGGCTAATGAATGGATGAAATGGGAAATTTTTTTTGACAAATGCATTGCAAGAGTGTTAAGAAACAACTCAAAATGAGTTAAAGTGCAACCATCAAACGAACACCAATGTGCAATTATGGCTTTCTCTAAGATATTTCCTCCCTAAAATCAAGCTAGACAATAAGGTCAGTAACACTGCACCAAAGGCATTCCACTATGCTAATCAACTAAGAATAAAAATTACTCAAATCAAAATGGTTGTTTTCGTTCGATACCCATCGGTACTGACAATACCAGGACATATCGGCCGGTACCATGAAATTCTAAAAAATGGAAGACCATTTTGCAAAATTGAAAATTTTAACCTAAATCCCCCCACCCTTGACTCTGCGTCTCTTCCTTCTTCTCACGTCTCACTTCTCACTTCTCAGACTCAACTTCTCACTGCCGCCGCCATCTCTGCTTCTCCCCTCCCCGACCCCAGTCTCTGTCTCTCGGTCTCCTCTTTCCCTCATCCTCCTTGGCTCCTCCCGTTACACAGCACCACCACACCACACCACGCCACCGCTACAGCTCACCAAAGACGCCACCGGTACACACCGCATCGGTACACTGCACCAAAGGTCACAACTTTGATTGATCTTCACAGGAAACCACTAGAGACGCCTTAACTCGTGACCCAACCTGAAGACCCGAAGAGGCAACCCGAAAACCCAAAGACCCGAAGCAACACGAACAAAGCAAATGATTTGGTTTTTCTGATTTCAATTTTTTCATGCTTCATTGCATTTTTTATTGTGCTATATTGGAATGTTGGAATGGATGATGGCTTAAGGTATTGGTTGGATGATGGATCTACGGTGTTGGTTTTGCGATGAATGTTTTGTGGTATCTGAATTGGTTGGGTGGTTGTATCTGTATAAGTGTATCTGAAATTCTGAATTGGTTGGAATGTTGGAATTGAATTGTTTTGTTTTGTGACTTTTGTCATTTGTGTTGGTTATTGATTGTTCATGGTTTGTTGAGACTCGAGAGGAAGTTGCAATTTATCATAGAATTTAGATATGAGTGGGATTGATTGTCCGATTTAAGAACATAAATTAGAACATAATGAAACCTGGTTACGTTGGAAGTTGAATGGATTGGTTGGTTGAGAAAAAGTTTATTTAAGGCACAAAATTAGAATATAATGAAAACCCCATTTTACATGGAAAGTTGAATCGTTTGGTTGGTTCGGTTGGCAATGTAAAAAGGCACTTGTTAAGACATTTGGAATCAAATTGAAAAATTTGTATCTCTTTATTTGAAAATTATGATACTATATATATATTGTATTTTCACATGATTCTTATCAAATTAATTATTGGTTTTATAATAAAATGAAACTGAAGAAGGTTTTATAATAAAATGGAATGAAATATGATAAGAGTCCGAGGTTTTAAAATAAAATTTTTATAATAAAATGAAATTGAAGAAGGTTTTAATAATAAATTGTTTATAATAAAACGTATTGTTGGAATTGGAAATTGTTGGAAATTGTTAGAAATGAAATGGAATTATGAATGTTTTGAAATTGTTAGAAATTGTTGATGTATGATTCGTGGTGATGATGTCGCCTGCAACCAAATATAAAAGAAATCACTTCCGTTAAAACAAATTAATGTAGTAGCAGTAAGCGGATATCGTT
>JANKOD010000003.1:1887177-1904180 GCA_026284645.1 Erythroxylum acuminatum
AACTACAACTAGGAACATTTAGGAATAACACATAAGTGTAAATTGAATCTCATAATTATGATCTCATCATAATTTCAATCACATAGTAATTATGCCAAGGATTTTATCTTTAGTATTAAAACATAAAATATTAATTAAATTAAAACCTTTTAATTAACTCAAAATAATGTCATACATTAATTTGCATCGAGTTAATTGGCTACAAGGACACAAACTAACTAAAGCTACAAATTAAGAGCCACTAAATGATTCCACAAAATTGACCTTTGTGGAAGGAATCCTCGCGAGATAGGCTTCCAACATCTTGATGGGAGGTAGACACACAACACTATGAAATAAAATCTCTCCTGCCTTTTGTAAAATTGTGAGGAAATCCAAATGGAGAAAAACCACAGAAACATCGAAATAAAATAAAAAGAGGCACATCAAATTTTTAAGTGGAAAATCCTCTCAATATGGAAAGTAAAAACTACAAACCGTAGTCTAAAATGTCTTCACTATTTAAAATAACGGGTTCAACAAAATCTCTCTGGATAAGACTAGAGTTAATGCGCCATACTACTTAAGAATTAAACTTTTGGAAATAAAAAGAGTAGAAAAATATCTCCCAAATAGAGGAACACCAGGTCCAAATTATTAGGTACAAATTGTGATCTATAATAACCTCAAGACCTAAGTCTTGGCATATTGTTGATAAAATATCAACTAAATGAGACCAAGAATAACCTTCGATTGAAATCTTGATCGAAGATATATCACACTCTATTTTACTAAGCTTGTATTACTCTGAATACTTTCTTTAAGATGCTTGAGTTTACCCTCTTTGTCTATTTATAGGAAGAAGTCTACTTAAGCCTTCCTTCCACTTTCCACGTGAGATTTCTTAAACCAAATCTCCCCCTTTTGATATTTAGGATCAGCATCATAGAGGGAGAATCCTCCTTTTTCATATTAGTTGGAAGGACTTGCCATCCTTACGATCATCCTGCATACTTTAAGCTTGTCTCCTAGTAATGCTTTTATCAACATATCAGCACCATTTTCATCCCTGTGTATCTTCTCAAGTGCTAACAACTTGGAATTCAAAACATCTCTGATCCAATGATATCTTATCTCAATATGCTTTAATTTTGAATGGAGAGCTGGATTCTTATCAAGATGGATGACACTCCGATTGTCACAATACATAACATATCTATCTTTCTTGAAGCCAAGTTTTTAGATATATCTCTTCATCCACAATAACTCCTTACATGCTTATGTAACATAGTATACTTAGTTTACTTCTGCAATCTTGACTACCATGATATTGCTCCCCCTGTAAGAGTGATCAATTATCAAGAAGTAGACTTTTTGGTATTAACATCTCCTCCCAGATCTGAATTTGTGTAGCCTACTAATATAGACTTTTCATTTTCGAAACTGATATTGAAGTCAGAAATACCTTAGAGATATCTCATGATCGACTTCACAGGATTCCAATGCTCTTTTCTCAGAATACCTTAGAGATATTCATGCCATACCAACTGCATGGGCTATGCCTGGCCTTGTGCATACCATGACATACATCAAACTTCCTAGTACTGAGGAGTAAGGAATATTCTACATATCTTTCTTCTCTACTTCTGTGGAAGAATTTTGTTTACTGCTTAATTTAAAGTGGATTACAAGAGATGAACTAACCACTTTAGCAATTTCCATGTTGAATCTTTGAAGCACCTTTTGAATGTACTTCTCTTGAGATAAATATAGCCTTCTTGTACTTTTGTCTCGAGTAATCTTTATACTAAGAATTTACTTTGCTAACCTCAAGTCTTTCACAGCAAAATACTTGCTCAACTGCTTCTTCGGCTTGTCAATTCTAGTAATACTTTTGCCAATAATCAGCATATCATCAACTTAGAGAAGTAAAATAATGAAATCATCCTTAGAGAATTTTTGTATGAAAACATAATGGTCAGAAGTCATTTTTATATCCTGGCTCCCCCATAACTGACTCAAACTTCTGGTACCATTGTCTCGATGTTTGTTTTAGGCTATGGAGACTCTTCTTCAGCCTACACATATAATATTGTATCTCCTTGACTTTGAAACCCTCTAGTTGCTCTATATAAAGCTCTTCCTCCAAATCACCATAAAGGAAGGTAGTCTTCACATCCATCTGCTTGACTTCTAGATCAAGACTAGGTGCTAAGATAAGGGTAACTTGAATGGATCTTCACAACTGGTGAGAATATTTCATCAAAATCAATATCCCTTCTATGACTGAATACCTTGACCACAACCTATCTTTTTATTATGGCTATGATGAGTATTATTCATGTTTTACCTTAAGCACCCATTTAGCCTTCAAAAATCTTTTTTCGTTTGGGAAGCTTTTCTAGGTCAAAAGTGTGATTCTTAAAGAGTGACTTCTTCTCTTCTTCCATGACTTCAACCCACTATTTCTTGTGTTCATCTTCTATGGATTCTTCATAATTCTCAGGTTCTCCCATGTTAGTAAGTAACACATACTCATTTGGAGAGTATCAAGTATAAGGTAGACCTTTTGAGTGAAGATGGATCCTCTGCTTCCTATGTCTTGTCATCATTACCATCATCTGCCTCTATTGGTAAAGGAACATCCTTACTAACTACATCTTGTTGAGTATTTTCCTCAACATTCTCTTACGTAGGTACCTTGCTAACTGGATCCAAATCAAGCACATCACCAATATCTTTTGGCGTTGCATCTTTTTCCTTCCAGAAATCCTTGATGGTCTCATCTTCCACTAACAAAACATCTTAGCTTCGGATAAGCTTCTTACTGACCAGATCATAAAATCTGTAACCAAACTCATTATGGTTATAACCTAGAAAGATGCATTATTTTGTCTTAACATCAAGCTTGGACCTCTCATATTTAGGAATCTACATGAACGCCTTACATCCAAAGACACATAGATGATCATATCTGACTTCTTTACCTGACTAGACTCTGTCAAGCACATCACACTACAATGGAAAAAAGGGTGAGAGATTCACCATATGCATTGTTGTATTTAATGCCTCACCTTAAAATTGTTTTGACAACTTTGCTTGTGATAATGAGCATCTAACTCTCTCTACCAAAGTTTTATTCATCCTTTTTGCCAAACCATTCAATTGTGACATCTTTGTGGTGTCTTTTGATGCTAGATGCTGATCAAATGGACCATAATACTCTCCCCCGTTATTAGTTCGGATACATTTTATTTTCTTTCCTGACTCTCTTTCGACTGAAGGTTGAAATTGTTTGAAGACCTCCAACACCTAATCCTTCGACTTCAAGTTATAAGCCCAGATCTTTCTTGAGTGATCAGCAATAAGATTCACAAAGTAAAGAGCACTACCAAGTGACTTTGTCTTCATTAGACTGCATATGTTAGAATGTATCAAATCAAGTACATTTGGTTTTTTAAAGGGCAGTGAACTGTTAAAAGCAACCTGATTCTGCTTTCCTATTAGGCACTAAGTACACTTTTTGAGACATATACCTTTGACATTAAATAGATGTCCCCTTTTATCTAACACTGCTAAGCCCTTCTCTCTCATGTGGCTGAGACTTTTGTGCCACAACTTAGTTGCATATACATCTTCCATAGCATTGATACTGCTATTGTGAGTCTTGGCTTACATCATGTACAACATCTCGTGCTTCTTACCCTTAGCTACAATAATGGAACATTTGGTAACTTTCTATACATTGTTATGGAATGTGTTGCAAAGCCCTTCATTATCAAGCTTTCCCATATATATGATACTTAATATGATATCTAGAATATATTTGACATTTTCAATACTAATCTCATGCAGTTATTGGTCTACAAGCAAATGTCTTCAATACCAATGGCTTGTGTGAAGCCATTATTTCCTATCTTGGGATGCCCATAATCTTTGAAAGTATAACATGTAAATAGTGTTATTGAGCAGTCGTGTGAATTGAGGCACCACTATCAATTACTCAACTCTTTTCTTCTCACATAATACTAATCTCCTAATCATAGATCGTAAGTAGATCCTTGGTGATAGTAATCTGATCTTGGCTACTCCTCATAAGTAAATCCTTAGTGATAGTAATCCGATCTTGGCTACTGCCATCATTCTTCTTTGGTTCCTGATTCCTCTTGCCTTCTCTTTTTAGCATCCGATAGTTCTTTTGCATATGGCCTTTTCCACCATAGTAAAAGCATTTAATACTGGCAGATTTGTTGGGCTAGTTACTAGATTTGCCTCTTTGGGTTGGAGTCTTTCTTCTAGACTCCTCCTCTAAAGGCTACTTTTAACCTTTTCAATTGAGACTACATCTTCAGGAGCTGAGTTGAAGAGTGTTGTTCTAAACGCCTCCTAGGAGCTTGGTAAGGATCTTAGAAGCCATAATTCAAGCATCTCATCATCTTAAGTGAGCCTCATGGTGGCCATATGATTAATGATCCTTTGATATGTATTCAAGTGATCTGTAATTGGTGTTCCATCTCGGTATCTTAGGTCTATGAGTTGTTTAATTAGGAACATTTTGTTGTTGTCAGACTTTCGAGCATAAAGGCTCTCAAGTTTGGCTCATAACTTGTCTACTTCCTTCTCACCGAAGATATGATTCTAGACATTATCATCCACTCAGTTTCTGATGAATCCGTAGACTTGTCTACGTAATAGAATCTACTCATTGTTGGATTTGCCTTCAATTTTGTGATACTGAATACCGGTTTATGGTATCTGTTCACATAAAGGAGATCTTCCATCTTCTCCTTCCATACATGGAAGTTGCCTCCGTTCAGACTGATCTTTCTACTTGTGTTGACTTCCATCGTTTACAAAGGATGACTGGTTTAGCAATAGTACACGTAAATAGTGACCGTACACGTAAATAGTAATAGTACATTCAAATGGTCACTTATTTTCTGAAGTGGAGGATTCAATATTTAGTGGCAACTACAAAGCATACGATAAGTAGACCTGCTCACCCAAACTGAGCTTTGATATTACAGTTTGATGGGAGGTAGACACACTAGCATAGCGAAATAAAACCTCTCCCACCTTTTGTAAACTTGTAAGGAAATCACCAAATGGTGAAAAACTACAAAAACTTTGAAATAAAAATCAAAGAGAGGCACATCGAATTACGTGGAAAACCTTCCCAGTTTGGAAAGTAAAAACCATGGGTTCGTAATCCAAAACATCTATAATATACTGAATGCTATAAGTCTTCCATTTTGTAACATGATTTTAGTATTTAATATTAAATCTTTATAGTTTTGAGATTTGACCAGAGTGGTGAGTTTAATTTGTTTGTAACATGATTTTAGCGTTTAATATTGAATCTTTATAGTTTTGAGATTTCACCTGAGTTGTGAGTTTAATTGGTGGAAAATTATTTGTTTTGATTTAATCTTTCATAATTATCTCTCTAGTGAATTGATATTTCGATAATTAGTAGTATTAGATTAATTATTTATAACTAGTGGTTCAATGGATTGGCTAAAAGTTTAATTTAGTGTACATTTTCATGGTAGCCATTGTGGGACTTGTTAATTATAAATTTTTCTTATGTCAATCAATCATCCAACAAAATTTTAGTTATTTTGAAACATTTAACACAAGGTTTGGGTGTATAAAAAGGAAATCTTACTTCTTTAAATTAATTTTTATTCTCATGCCTAATCTTATTCATTCAATTAAATCTCCTGATCTAATATGAGTTGTAGTACTAGTGACATTTTCACTAATTTTATGGCGTTGGTCATACCTTATATAAGAAATTATTGCTTAATATAATAATTGTTGACAACACAAATACTAAGGCCCTGTTTGGTTGGATGTTAATTAATGGAACGAAATGTAATGGAATAAAACGAAACGGAACGGCTTATAATAGAATGGAATGTAATATCTCAAGGCATTATCAAAGAGATTGAAAGGATCCTTCGAAACTTTTTATGGAGCCATTCGAATGGTACCCCGGGTGCAACCAAGGTCAAGTGGTCCGACATTTGTTATCCGAAGCAAGAAGCTGGTTTGAATCTCCTATCTATTAAAACTTCTAACCGCTCTTTGATTCTTAAAAGGCTTGGGTGGATTTTGGAGGATAAGAATACTTTGTGGATAAAGTGGTTGCATGTTTTCTTCCTTAAAGGAAACAACATTTGGGCTATCAAACCGAAAGGTACTTACTCCTTCTTTATCAATCAGCTTTTGAAATTAAGGGATAGTATTCAACAGGAGACTTCATATATTATTAAAGATGGGCGGCTAGTTTCTCTTTGGTATGATAATTGGTATAGTGGAGGCCCTTTAATTCAGCAGGTTAATCCTTCTAGAGCTTCCCCATTGTTTCCATTAAAAACAAGGATGATGGCTTTCATTGATGGGCACTCGTGGAACTTTCCTAGAACTCTATCCCATCTCCAGCCCCACTATTCCCCTTCACCTCAGGAATCTGATATCTTCTTCTGGAAAGGTATTTATACCAAGCACTTGACTAATAGACTCATTAGTGACAACTTGCGTCGACACAGGCCCACTGTTCCTTGGGCGGAGACTGTCTGGAGTAACTATTTAACACCAAGGATCTCCTTCATATTTTGGCTTGCCATTCAGAATAAGCTTTCCACAGCGGACCGCATTCCATTTATCCAAATGGATCAATCCTGCCCCATGTGTTCTCTGCAGCTTGAATCATGCTTGCACCTCTTTTTCGACTGCCCCTTCACCAACTCTATTTAGGCATACGTCACTACTTTATGCTCTTGGACAGGTCCAGGATCAGCTCTTGTTGATATTATCACTTGTATTTCTTCCCTTTCTGCTCATAAAAGACCGGTTCTTATTGTTGTGTTAGGCGTTTGTATCTACTCTTTTTGGAGGGAACGGAACCTTCGTCGCTTCCAAAACAAATCTTCCTCAAAAAACAGCTTGATCTCCTTGATCCTATCGGAAGTTCGTGAGATTGCTTTGTCAAAGAATCTCCAGCTTACTTGTAGTTCCACGGTTTACACAGCTTTACGCCTTTAAAGCTCAGTTTGTCGCTAGTATTACTACAGTATGAGGCACTAATTTTGGTGCTAAAGTTTCTTTTAAATGTCCCAAGCTTGATGTAGCTACTGCTCTCTATTTCTTATCTTTGTTGTAGTCGTTTTGTTGTTGATTTGTAGGATAAGGTCTCTCCTTATCTTCAAACCTTGTATATAACTCTTCTTTCATTAATTCCATTTCTTATTTTTTTAAAAAAATTGCTTAATGAAAAACTCAGAAAGCATGGTTCCTATTATTCTGAAAAATTTGACGTGCTTACAATTTTGGCAAATTTCTGTGTGTTCGCTAGTTAGATTTTGAAAATCACCAAGGGCTTGATGGTTGGTTTACCAGGGGAAAAAAGCCACTAGCGATAGGCATTAATAACACCTATACACAAAAGTAACCAAAGCTTACCGAACCAGAGACGCAAGGGAGGTCTGTTAGGGAAATAAAAGATTCTAACGGAATATGTATATGTGGATTGGGATTTGTCAGAAAGGAAAGACGCACATCAAGGGAAGAGAGAAGACACAGAATTCATTGATAGAGAGAGAATAGATTACAAACATCCACAATCATTCATGTCGTTGAAGCCACACGCAGTTGGCTTAAATACGGCTCTTACATTACTCTATCCTCACATCTATTCTATTACTTTGGGGGAACGAAGGAAGAGATGGAGGAATTGAAGCTATGGACAAGATTCTAGCATGGAAATAAGGTGGGTATCAAACCACGGAGCAAAAGCTCACCCCCTTTCATCCCCATCTCCAGGTTTTCGAGCGGGAGATCGGATGAAAGACGATCAAGACATTAGTTGCGATTTGTGTGTTCCAATTTCGCTTCGCTTCGAAATCTGCTTTCGTTTCGTTCTCATTTCGTTTCCGCTATATGTTTCCAATTCGTTCGTTTTGATTCGACGCTTCCGTTTTGTCTTCGCGATCTGTGCATTGTTTCGTTAGGTTCCTTTCTTTTCGCTTCCGCACTTTGCTTCGCTTTTCGTTTTCCATTTTTCGGTTGGAGTCCGGTTTCGAGATCGAGTCCCAACATAAACTCTCAATCTAAATTGCTAGATGGAGAATTGTTGGACCTCGTTTCTGGAGCCCAACATCCGGAGTCCTAAACCTTGAGCTTATTACCTTGTAGGGTCATAACCAACATTTCCCAAGGGTGGTGTGCCCACACCAGTCAAACACCAAAATTTCAACTTGACTTCATCAAAGAAATAGTAGCTCTAAGTATTTAGTCTATTTTGAAATAAGAATCATCTCAGTCGGAGTTTTACAGCTCAAGAAAAACTTAAAAAGCTAAAGCGCGTTCATACCCTAATCCTGCTCTCCCAACCGACCTCTCACTTACTCTAATGCAAACTTTCTCAAAACAACTCCAAAAGATACAAATTTTCCTGGAATGATAGTAAAAGATGTTAGGAATTCTTTGCTTCAAGAATCACTTCATTTGGAGGTCGGATGAGGAAGTTATACCCAAAAGAATTGAACATGTTTATACCATCAATGAATTTGTACCTACCTTGGTGCAATTGCCATAACTTTTGCTACAAATGTCAGATTGATTTCTTGTTTAGATGGTTTGAAAGAGAACTTCACGATCTACAACTCTCATGAAGACCTTGAAGACAAATGCTATCATCTAAAGGGTAGAAAATGGAAAAGATTATATGACATCATTTTAAGATGAAGTGACGTCATCAGATGATACAAGGTTGGGAAAATTGCCATAACTTTCCCTACACATATTGGATTAAGGTTTTATTTAGATGGTTTGAAAGAGGACTTCAAGATCTACAACTTTCATAAAGACCTTGAAGACAAATTATATCATCTGAAGGGTAGAAAATGGAATAGACGATATGACATCATTTTAAGATGCAGTGACATCATCAGATGATACAAGGTTGAGAAAATTGCCATAACTTTCCCTACAGATATTGGATTAAGGTGTTCTTTAGATGGTTTGAAAGAGGACTTCAAGATCTACAACTTTCATGAAGACTTGAAGACAAATTCTATTTTCTGAAGGGTAGAAAATGGAACAGAAGATAGAAGATGAATAGTAACTAAGACGATGAACAGTAACTAAGACGAAGCAAAACTAAGACGAAGCGTCTTACAGAAGGTCAAACTAAGACAACAAACAGTAACTAAGACGATGGGTATGAACAGTAACTAAGACGAAGCGTCTTACATAAGGTCAAACTAAGACGATCAAACTAAGACGATGAACAGTAACTAAGACGAATCTAAATCACTTTCTACACTCTCCAGAACATCTCTCCTTAAAAGGATCATAACTTTTGACTTAGGTGTCTAAAAATTTCGTGCTATATACCGTTAGAAAGATAAAATAAAGACCTACAACTTTCTAGAAGATAACTTTTCCCAAATTAGCCCAGATCAACCCAGAATTTTCCATGAAGTTAGTACACAAATTTTCCCCTTATGAAACCTTGAGAATCAGGAGAGAAAACAAAATCATAAACCATTAGCATCCAAAGATCGTAGTTTTACAAAGCTTTAGTGGGAATTTCAAGCCCCCAATACATCAATGCTTCAAAAATCTCAAAATACAAAAGATACTTGAACAATGAACTACTCAAAATGCAACTAAAGCTTTAGTTTCAAGATTATCTTAAAATACAACAACATTTCAAAAGTGGAGTGATGCCCTTAGCCATTGACTACTCAATCTCTTGCTCTTCACCTGCTTGTGGGGAGGAAAGTGGGGGTGAGCTTAAAACCCGTGGGTAATAATTTTATAATCGGTAACAAACAAAATCATTGCAATAATCATTTTCATTGTAAAACTCAGAGGAATGCATAACATATGTACAACATTATTTTTAACATATCACGAACACATAGGCACATCAAATTGGTTTGGGTGGATCCAAAACAGAACGTACTACGCATTTCCACATAATGGTATATCGTAGCTGTGAACTTACAGGAGCCTATAAAGGAGCTCCATGCCACTAACGGGATGGCGGGAGAAGCCTTTTTGTCAAAGTACACTTGACTTAACTTAGGGAACCACGACAAACCCACATAACATGTATTTCATGACTTGTAAAACATAATGCCCATAGAGGCTTGTGTCGGAAACTTGTTTTCTTAGCTTGATACTTTTTAAAATCATTTTCATAATACACAATATGCAACACATTTTCAAGACACTCAAAGAACAGTACATGCACATTTAAAAGTAGTTGAAACTCATTTATTTCCACCTCTTGAAAGAGACATTAATGGCTTATTACTAAATCATAAAAATGTAACCCACCTTGATTTCTTTGCTTAAAGACTTGACTTGCTCAAAATGCCTCTTTTCTTTGCAAACAACCTGAGGTATCAAAGGTTCTTTCCTGCTGTTCCTCTTGTCTCTCTTGATCCCTTTATACAATATCAAAATTCCCACTCAATAGGGTTTTCAATTGAAAAATCCTTCAAAGCACAATCACTAAGATTGGTTCTAAAATACTTAAACCCAAACATTTTCTAAACTCCACGAACTAAAATCCTTTCAAAAATCTAAGAGATTTAAAATGATCTTACCTTCATTCATCACCAAATGAAGGGATCTTTAGCTCAAAAGAAAGCTCTTCTCTTCCTCTAACTTTTTCTCTTCTTGAACAACCTCAAAATCTCTCTTGAAGGCTAAGGAAAATAAAACCCTAGCTTGTTTCTCTTCTTTCTTTCTTTCTCTTCTTCTCTTCATATTTCTCTCTCTTCATGACACTCTCTCCTCATCCACACATTTTGTTTCTCTCAAATCTTCTCATTCACGTTTTCTCCTTTATTTATAAGCAAGACAATACTTCTTCTTCCAATTATGCCCTTAATCAGTCCAAAAAGTTCATTTTATCCTTCCTTATAGGCTTATGTTCTTTTAAACTCAAGTATCTTGCCAAAAATACCCTTGAACATTTTGACATAACACTTTCTTTTAGAAAATGTCCCCCATTGACTTCAGTTTCTGATGCCACCGAAATCATTTAATTTGGTTTAGTGATTCAAAAGATATACTTCAAACATTCTTGGACTGCTCTTGTCCATAACAGTATACTATACACAACTTCCATATGAAATTTTAAACATCTTAGAGACTGAAATGGATTCAAATTTCTTCATACCATTTGTAGTTTCATGTCTCTAGTTTACTATAAATCAAAAATCATCTCATTTGGATCAATAGAGCTCCAGAAATCATCAAAATACTGAAGTATGTTCAGTGGAATAATACCAGTTCATGTCCTTTAAGAGCACACTCACTGTACCCGTCCCATATTTTTCACTTAATCTTCCTCAATTCATTTCAGATAGCTTCAATTTTTGGTGGAGATATAGAGAAAAGTCTTACGAATACAATGGTTTAAGAATCAAGTCATTTGGAGGTCTAGTGAAGAAGTTATGGTCAAAAGAAGAAACCATATTTATGACCTCAATCATACTAAACCTGTTTCGGAGAAGCAGCCATAACATTTTGTCAAAATTTCTGATTGAGGTGCTCTTTATATGGTTGGAAAGATGACTTCAAGAGCTACAACTTTATGAGGACCTTGAAGGCAAATTCTTTCATCTGAGGTTAAAAATAGAACAGACGATATGATGTCATTTTTGAGACAAAGTGACGTCATCAGACGATTAAGGTTGGAAAAATTGCCATAACTTTCCCTACAGATATTGGATTAAGGTGTTCTTTATATTTTTGGAAAGAAGACTGCAAGAGCTACAACTCTCATGAAGACCTAGAAGGCAAATTCTTTCAGTTGAGGGGTCAAAAATAGAACAGACGATTTGACATCATTTTTAAGACGAAGTGACATCATCAGACGATACAAGGTTGGGAAAATTGCCATAACGTTTCCTACAGATATCATATTAAGGTGTTCTTTATATGGTTGGAAAGAAGACTTCAAGCGCTACAACTTCATGAAGGTCTCAAAGGAAAATTCTTTCATCTGAAGGGTCAAAAATAGAACAGACTATATGACATCATTTTTGAGACGAAGTGACATCATCAAATGATACAAGGTTGGGAAATTTGACATAACTTTCCCTACAAATATTGGATTAAGGTGTTCGTTATATCGTTGGAAAGAAGACTTCAAGAGCTACAATCTCATGAAGACTCGAAGGCAAATTCTTTCATCTGGGGGGTCAAAAATAGAACAGATTATATGATGTCATTTTTTAGACGAAGTGACATCATTAGACGATATAAGGTTGGGAAAATTGCCATAACTTTCCCTACAGATATTGGATTAAAGTGTTCTTTATATGGTTGGAAAGAAGACTTCAAGAGCTACAACTCTCGTGAGGACTCGAAGGCAGATTCCTTCATATGTTAGGTCAAAAATAGAACATACTATATGACATTATTTTTTAGACGAAGTGACATCATCAGACGATACAAGGTTGGGAAAATTGCCATAACATTCCCTACAGATATCGAATTAAGGTGTTCTTTATATGGTTGGAAAGAAGACTTCAAGCGCTACAACTTTCATGAAGACCTCGAAGGCAAATTCTTTTATTTGGAGGTAGAAAATGGAATAGAAGATGACGATAAATAGTAACTGAGACGATGAACAGCAATTGAGACGATAGAATAAACAGTAACTTCGTCTTAGATGAACAGTAACTAAGACGATAGAATGAACAGTAACTAAGACGAAGTTTTCTTCTTTCTCTCATTTGCATCGTCTCATTTTGCTTCGTCTTACTTTTGCTCCAGAACGTCTCCACGTATAAAGATCGTAACTTTGAACTCCGATGTCCAAAATTTTCATACTATATACCGTTGGAAAGATAAAAGAAAGATCTACAACTTTACAGAAGGCAACATTGCAAAAATCTATTTATATCAATCCCAAATTTGCCCCTAAATTCTGAAGACGAATTTTCCATTCATACACCAACGTACTGCACCCAATTCTTAACTTTATGACAAATTTTGAGATTCTTAGAGACAGAATTGAACTTTGATGTCTTCATACGAAATGTAGCCATATATATCTAGTTTAATCCAAATTAAGAATCATCTCGTTTGGATAACTAGAGAAGACGTTATGGCTAACAGACCAAAGCACACTCAGGGACCATTTTTCATATCACTACCAATTTGGTTTCTAAATCTTTCCTTCTCATAACTCATACCAAGATCACTCTTTCTACTCCCTCTACTTCTCATTTTCAATAAAATCATATTTAAAAACAATCATACCCGGAAGTTGTCAATGAATGCATGTACTATATTTTTATATGCAAACATTCAATATCTATGTACATATAGGCTAACATTATGCATGAGCAAGAAAATGCATTTCCTTAATCTCTCTTTGAGCTCCCATGCACTGAAATTTCGGGTCCTCACTCTTAATATGGGGACGGGATGTTACAAGGAATGTCTGTCGGCAAATTTACCAGTGGCCTATTTAATGACGCCTTCGTCCGTCGGTGAATTCTGTCGCCAACTTATATTTCCAACAAAATATTAACGTTTTCTATCGGTAATTTTCATCGTTAAACAACCTTTTTCTTGTAGTGATATAGTTTCTAATTGACATAAGTCCTCAGCAAATTCAAATAAGAGAAAAACACGTCATGGTCCTTGCAATGGATCTTGAGCATGAGAGAGAATAATAGAAACTCTATAAGATTTAGCTTGGGAGTTGTAAGAAGGCTTCATTATAGTATAATAATTAAAAAGTTATATGCCATTTGTATACGTTTATGTCAATAAAATGCCTCACATAAGGGGCTTGATTGTGAATGTCAAAGTGGATATTGTTATCTCTATCACTTTATGAACTCAGTCTTTGAATATTTCCCATACTCTTTTTCTTATAAGAGATAATCTTCCACCTGCTCTTCTAAACCTCATATGGCGGATACTCTCATTTAGAGTTGTCATTCTTGTGTGAAATTTATAAAACATTCCTATTTGAATCTTTTAAGAGCCACTCAGTCAAAACAAGTATGGTAAAAAACTTTCTTGGTTAACCAATTTTCTTGGTTAATGAGCATAAACTTAGGATAACGATCACTTATTATATATATATATATATATAACTATGACCAAGTGGTCTTTTTTTATACTAGTAAAATGATTAGTAGAGATTGATCCCACAAGGAAAGATATAAGTACTAAATTTAACCATACTATTATTATCTAATCAATGCTAAAGGAATTTATTGGATTAAAAATTAAACTAAATTAAACTAATAAGATTAAAATACCATTAGAAACAAATCAACAAAAAGTTAAATAATAATAACATTAGAACAAATTTTTCCATAGCACCATCTTATACTTATAATTCAATTATTTAGATATTTTATAATTGGACCAATGGAATCTCCTAATGTAATGAACGATCACTTCCTAGTATATAACTACATACCCCATAATTATTAACCAATATTCCTATCTAACCAACACATCTAGGAATAACTTAAAATACGTGAAATACCATAAAAGCTCACCTTTATAACAAAGGCATCATATAGGACTATCTATAGTACCCCATTCAATCCTCAATATTGGTACTTAGGCCAATCTACAAATAGGTTCTTAAAACATCTACATGAAAATTAGATTAAACTTTCACTTGTACCTAACAAGAATTAAGAATAGAAGTAAGTTTCCTAAATATTTGGAGACCACTAATCATTGTTTGATATCTTTCATAAGAGAATTAGCCACTAGTAGAAGAAAAGCTTGTCTTATGCACGGAGGTTACAACTCATAAAACTTATCTTAAACAATTTTCATGTTTTTTGGATCTCTTTTATGGCTCTTTATAAAAAATTTCAAAAAAAATATTAAAGAAAATGATGATGAAAATTTTAAAGATAAGAGTTGCAGACAAAAAAATTTATGCCTAAATCAAATGGATAAACATTAGACTTCCTAAAGAATAGGGAGGTCTAGGCATTTGGCTAATTTAAATTATCAACAAAATGTTACTTTTCAAAAGGATTTGGAGACTTCTAATAAATAGGGAAACTCTTTAGGTGCAATAGGTTTATTCATACTGTTAAAAAAATCAATATCTATAAGAAATCAAACCTAGATTTGACTCATCTTAGACCATTCTTCAAATCCTCGAGCTTAGAGAAAAGCTATGTGGGGAAATAAAATATTATCAACATTATTATCTTGAGGGGTTGATGTTGAATATTTATTTAGCCATATTTCTTCATAATAGTTTCCTATTGAAAAGCATCAACTAATAGGTCTCTAGATCTTGTTTTTTTGATTTGGCCTCCAATTGTAGGTTAGCTGGATCTTAGTTTTACTGAGTTCACCAGACTTATCTAATCTCATGACATGTAAAGTTTCTGGAAGTTCTTCCTTGACTTTGACCTCTATACATATTCTGGAAAAGCAAATTCTTTTTAGTTTAGCTGATGGAGAGTCAAAACAAATAGGTTTCCCACTGAGCTTGTTAGAAAGCTATGTCCTTCTTGAGTCTAGTACTCAAACGATAAGTTATGGAAATTAATCCACAATGGAATGGTATCTATCTTTGATTTATTGAGCTCCATTCTAGGTGTCCACTTTTTCACAAACATTGGCTGACTGTCAATGTGCCAAGGCCCTAATTCCATAACCATTTTCATACTTTCTTCATCGGTGAACTTGAAGAGGACGGAGTCCTCTTTTGAAAGATTGTGTCTTTCTCACGAAAAATCCCATGAGGGCAGTAGACTAAGCTTTAACACTTGCATGTAATAGTTCCATTGGGGAGAGCTTCTTGAATTAGTATCATACTTATTTGTTTTAGCTCCAAATTTGGCAGCTCTTATAAATTTAGTAGGGGTTAATTTATCCTCATGAGCTTTTTCTATCGTAAGGATGTTCATTTTTCCCTTATCCATAACACCTTTCACTTTGTGGTTCTCTTGTGCCAACATTGAAAGAGTCTTAAGAGTGCCATAATGGGATTCTATCATAGTATCCTTTTTTGGATCTGAGCTGGTTAGTTTGGCGGAGGGATTAGATTTGTTTCCTCTAACATCTTCCATGGAAGTCTTCCAAAATTGGAAGGAACTAGTCAGGCCAGGCGAGAATAACTTCTTTATAATAGAAAGAAAACAACAAAGAATAGGGGTAGAACCAAGGTTTTAAAAATCGGACCGGACCATCCGATCCGACTGGAAAAAGTTTGAACCGGTCAATGGTCCGGTTCGATTTCACCTAATAACTTCTCTGCATAAAATCGGCCGGTTCAACCTTTTTTCAGTCAGATCGAATGGTCCGGTCCAATTTGATTTTTTAAACCTTGCAAAATCCCCTTCCTTTCTTTCATTAAAACTTTCGTATTTATAGAATTGTTGCGAAGAACATGTTCATTTAATTAATAAGCCAAATTCATCAAAATTATTGGCTTATAATATTTATTTCGTTTTGGATGCTTTGTCTACCTAAATAAGGGAGGAAGAAGAGAATTGTACTATGATCACACTGAAAACTAAATGACGCCATTATTTATTACAATATAAATGCCTATAAGCATAATATAATTTTCTTACATTAATATCATAATTTTGCTAGAAACATTATATAAATCGTATTGTCACCTACGAAATGCTCTAGTCACATACTTCTTTTCAACATCCCCTATTTTATTTGAGTTGAAAATTATTATCTCTCTTACTTCTGATTACACGCAACACCTCCACCAATACTCATTTTAAAGTACATTAATGAAACTTACAAACATAAACATATTAAACTCCGAATTATTATTTGAATTATAGTTTCACAAAATATTCGTAGCTCATAAATAAATATAAAAGAAATATACATACCTGGTTAGTTATACATGTATTAGTGTTAAACTCTAGATGTTGGTCAATATATTTTCTATAGGCAAAAGGTGCAAATTTAACTAATATTTCATAAAATTACAAGTTAATTTTTAATATTTTGAGGCATTTAAATGA
>JANKOD010000003.1:1945979-1962543 GCA_026284645.1 Erythroxylum acuminatum
TAAAATCTATATTTTATTTGAGCCCTCCTATCTTAAATTCCTGACTCCGTCACTGGGCCATATCTCTAATCTAGAGGTATCTGGCACATGCATTATTGCATTTACATGGTAGAGATTCTTTTTGGTAAGCACATTTTTGGGATCTCTCATTTACTCGGCTCATGATAAACCAGCTATTGCTGAAGATGAATATTTTAATGCTGTTGGAAGTGATTGGCAAATATCAAAGATGGTGTAAATCAACCAGGACCTATTCTCATGCCTTACCTTCTGTCTTTCGTGTGTAAGCTACGGTGATTTCGAGATTGAGTTTCCATTTTCTGGTACCAATAGCAAATCCATGGCTCCTACCTTCAAGTGCTCCTATACCTGGGTGAATATTTCATTAATTAGGAGGGCAAGTTTTGGCTACGGATCAAACGTGACCGGTTGATTATCAGGAAGAACATGAACTGGCTTTCTTTTTCATCTTGAATTTGAATGGTGCACAGATAACAAATGTTGTCTCATAGATTTTCTATTTAAGTTTCCGTTAGTAAGAACCTAACCATGCATACCAGTTTTAACTTGCTTGCTATCATTTCAGGGCATCGATGATCATAACAAAACGAGGAATGCCAAATGGAAGATCTTAAGGATTGCTTGGTCCAACCGTGAGATCCTAGTAAAATAGAGCAGGGCTTTTCTTTTTCACCCTATTTAGGTTAATTTAATTTGATATATTTGTAAATGCGTCGATCGCATTTGGTTGGAATTTTAGTTATAATATTTAAAATTAAATTCAACTTTTGAAATTAGTTCGACTCGCAATTCATTCAACTTGAAATTTTTCATTAGAAAACGATAAATTTTAAAAGTTATATACATTACGTTCTAAATTAAAATGTCAAATTAATTTATTACAGTACAAAAATAAAATATAAAGATATTGTGAGTTGCTGATAAATTATAGCCTTACGACTTCTAAATGAAAGTTGGGTTTCAACTTATTATGCTCTATGTATCAAGATGATTTTTGGTATTTATACCTATTATACAAAATAAATTTAAAGTATTTGACCATATATTTTGTTATTTAACAATTTATAACAAATTTTACCAATGTGGTACTAAAATCCCAAAATATAAAATAACTAAACTAATTACGCAAGAAAATTTCCTTTTTAACCATTTCATTGAAGTATCTTACTAATTTACGGAAATATGAAATATTTCGTTGTTGCAAAATAAGATTGGGAGATACATTTACACAACTTCTTAACGATACTTTCTTCCAAATTTTTTTTTCTTAACAATGTTTCATCTTTAAAGCTCAAAAGAGTTACAACCAGTAATTAAAAGAAATTAATTATGATCAAAGCTAATTCCTAGTTGGTACATATTTCTGAGCTAAATGTGCATTGTGGACTTCAATGTTTACAATAAAGGACAAAATAGACCACAACGTTTTAAAGCACTCAAATTGAACCTCAATGTCTTAAAAACATTCAAAATATATCTTAAATGATAGAAAATTTAATGGAGTTAATTCTCCATTAGCGACGTGAAATTATTTTTTATTTTAATAAAAAGTGGGTCCACAGTCAGTGACGGAGATACATGTATACTTGGGGTTCACTGGGCCCCTCAAGTTTTTTTTAAAAAATTATTTTTAATATATATATATATATAAAGATAGAGTTATTTAAGGGTCAATGGTATACTGGGCCCCCCAAAATTTTAAAAAACTAATTTTTGGACCCCCTATCTTAAATTCCTGGCTCCGTCACTGTCCACAGTCATATGACAATTAAGACTCATTGGTTGAAATGTATAATAGTAGGTCCCACCTAAAATGTATAACAATAGTCCATTGTTACATGGTTGTGAGACCACTTCTGGATTAATTTTTAAAAAAGCTAATTATGTGGCAGGAAGACTTGCTTTCTATTAAAATAAAAAATAATTCCATGTCAACATCAACATGACATTTAACTGTCGGAGAGTTAACCTTATCAAATTTTCTTTCCATTTAGGATATATTCTGAACGTTTTAAAGATGTTAAGGTTCAACTTGAATGCTTCAAAACATTAAGGTTCAAGTTGTATTCTACCGTAAACGTTGAGATTCAAAATGTACTTTTGACCCATATTTCTCTATATTTTTTACGAGCACAATCTTGACCTTAATGGGTTCTCTATATTTTTTTAAATCTTACTCTTCACTTGTTCAATTTTTATTTTCTCATTCTTGGTCACAAATCCCTATCTTATTCATCAAGTGTGACATCAACACTTCATTGGGAATTATCTTACTATTAAGTCTTTAGGTCTTGTCTCCACCGAAACCACCATTGTCAACTAACACTGTGTTTGGATACTGTCCTCGTGCCCGGGGACAGTTGACAAGACAGAGTTTTTCTGTCTTGTCCGGCGTTTGGTTACCTGTTTCGTTGAGATTGGTCCCCGTCTCCGGTGTACAGCGACATAAAATATCTGTCTGCCCTAATACCGTCGGACAGAAATAAACTTGTCCTGCCCCCGGAACAAAAGACGAAGCTCTTCGAATTTTTACCCCTCTCATCTGACGCCTCCTTCTTTCTCTCCGTCTCCTCCTTCTTTCTCTCCGACGCCTCCTTCCCATCGTCCCTTCGTCCCAGAGTGACGTTGCTCTCGGTGGGGTTGTGTGAACGGATCTCTGTCGTCGCTGCTCTCGCACGGTGGTGTTGGTGTCGCACGTTGCTCTCGGACGGTGGTGTGTCGTCTTCAACTGGTAAGTTGAGTGATTTGTTCTGTTGTTGATTTCTATCTGCTGCGTTGTCTTCACCATTCTGGATTGGGTTGAAATGGGTCTGTTGGTAGAACAATGGAAGTCATCGTCTCTGTTGGAAGTCATCGTCTTCTTCTTCTTCTTCTGCAACGTCCCTCTCTGTTGTTGATTTCTATCTTCTGCAACGTCCCTGTCTGAACAAATTTTTTTTTTAATTTATTTGTTTGCAACGACGTCTGTTGAGTTCTTCGGGTTGAAATGGGTCTGTTGATTTCGTCTCAAATTTCACTGCAACGTATGGGTCCTGTTGATTTATATATATATAACAATGTATGGAACAATCTTATACAATGAGTTCTGCTTTTTTTGTAGACAGCAAAGAGCTGATCTGAAGCCAACAGATACCCAGCATATAGCCTTAGCTTGTTAGTCGATCTGGGTAAGTTTCTTCCTATTGCTGTACTTGTACATTGCAGTGATTCATTTGTGGTTCATGCTTGGTAGAAACAATGAGATTTCATTGGTTTTCTTTTCCTCATTTCAAGATTGTTGCTTTGTTTTTATGTCTCATTTTGATGAATCTGATGTGTTGAGAGAATCTGATGTGTTGAGAGAATCATGTTGATGAATCTGATGTGTTGAGAGAATCATTTTGATGAAGCTGATGTTATCCCAAGTAAATATAAAATTGCTACTAATCGAATAATTTGCTTTGCAAGAACACCCTGCAAATTAACACATTTCGTATCGATCGAGGTGTGCTTTGTTGGTCTCTGTCTCACCTGTGATGCACGCCTTTGGAACTGTTGTGATAGTTAGAATTCATTCTTAACCTTTTACTATTTTGGAATGCCAGCGCTTTGTTTTAGTAAGAAAATGGTCCTGTTCTGCTTAACTTGACCAAAACATATCATCTTGGCTCTTGATTAGTTTTTTACATTAATCAATTTCCTTAGTATTTGTGCTACTGAGTTTAAGTAGTGTGAACATGATCTGCTTTTTAAAGTTCTGCTAAACTAAATGATGCAAAATAAAATTTGGATCTGTAAACTAATTAAAGAATGTGATGGTAGTATATGATGACATTGTAGGTTTTTGAGACTATGTTTTCCTGTAGCTATTAGCAATGTTCATGGATGGACGGTTTTACTTTAGTTTTCTGTTTTTTTCCATGGACATTGAAGTGCAATAGATCATCCTGGCATTGCCAAGCTGGTTGCAGCTCATGCAAAGCCTCCCAATTACATGTTGTTTTTCGACTTCTATGAATCTGGCAATCTTTCTGGCAAGTTGCACATTGAACAGTGGGGTCTAAGTACTGATACGGTGCTTAGGATTGCTCTCAATCTAGGTATGTTTTTAATCAACCTAAAAAGAGGATCTCCAGATAACTAAGGATTTTGTACGAACTTGTAAGAAGCTTTTGGCACTATAACTGTAGCAGATTTTAATCTAGACTCATAATTACTGCTGATTCGGCTAATTTATATTGCTCAGTTTTCAATTGACATTTCAAAATTTTTCTTATTCTGTTCTTTTCTATTGGTCCATATTTCTTTCTTATTTTTATTGTCCAGTTTTTGGTCAACTGGAGATTATGAAGGGTTATTTTGGATTATATTACATCTTCTTTCCTCTTTACTTTTTTTCTTATTCCAGCACAGGCTTTGCAATATCTACATCACCATGGAATAGTGCATAGGGATGTCAAACCGGCCAATATCCTTGTAAATTTTCTACGAACCTCTAGTCTATATTTTTCAGTTGATCATTGATAGACACAGTTTCCATGTAATAAGTGATATGTATGGTGCAGCTTGACAAAAATCTTGTGCCACACCTAGCAGACTTTGGATTGGCTGAATATACGACAAATCTTGAAGGAGTTTCTGTTGGAAATTGGAAATCTGCTGGAAAGCCAACTGGTGGCTTCCACAAAAAGAATATGGTTGGAACGCTCATTTATATGGCACCTGAAATATTGAGAAAAGAGATACATACTGAAAAATCAGATGTCTACAGCTTTGGTATATCTATCAAGTAAGACTGTTGATATTGTAAAAATGCAGTTTCATGGTATAAGATAGTGAATTTAATGGAATAAATTTTCAAAGAGAACAACAACATCCAAAATCATTGAGATTGTTAGTGTTCCATGTTCGTTTTGTTTGTTTCATTTCTTAGCCTACAACTGGGCTCACTCTTTATAGTTTTCCTGGAACTATTTAACTATTTTTCTCCCTATCAATCATGAGAACATGAATTACAACTTATTGCAGTGAGCTTCTTACTGGTGTTGTGCCCTACACTGACCTTCGTGCAGAAGCTCAGGTCTCTATCTCTCTTTCTCAAACACAGCACACACACAATTTCTGTGCTCTGATTTTAACAAGGCAATGGCATCTTTGAATATTTATGAACACATCTTTTGCTATATCATTGTTAATGTTAGTATTATGGTCATTGATCTTTGATGATAGCATCTAACATTCTTATAATTCGGGCATACTAGGCTTTCGGTACTTTGAGAATGGAACTTCCTGTTTATTGTTGTGACGTCTTTCTTAGTTTGCATCAGTATGTTCAATTTCTGCTTGACTTCTCACCATGGCAGGCCCATACTGTTCTGGAGATGAACTATACTGAGCAGCAACTTACAGCAGCTGTAGTGTCGGGTAATTTACGACCTGCTCTTTCCAAACAGGAGTCAGGTGCATCAGCTATCATTCTATCATTGATACAGAGGTGTTGGGATGATAATCCTCAAAATAGGCCTTCTTTTAGTGAGATAATTTTTGAACTCAATCCTTTAGTGGATCAAAGCAAGAAACTGATGGAAGAAAATCATAACCTCAAATCTTCTAGCTTTCCCAGTCATGAGGTTATTGATGTCTCACACCCTCAGAAGTACCAGGAGAGTATCAATTGGTCCATCCAAGGACAATCCTTGTCAAACAGAGTTTCTCTTGCGCTTGATTCTGGTTTGAGAACTTGGCTTGATTCTTCAGCTGAGCCTTTTGCTTATAAACCAGTGCTTTCTTGGGGATCCTTTGCTACTTGTGGGAGAAGGGAGACTATGGAGGATACACACTTTCTAATGCCCCACTTTTGTGGAGAAAAGGATATCCATGCCTTTGGTATCTTTGACGGTCACAGAGGTATGTTAAATGTGGTTTCCAGCACTAACAGTAAGGATGAGGTTTGTGTGTAGCTCAAATGACTGAGGATGTGGTCAGAGATTTACAAGATCATAAGTTTTGTTTATAAAGTCTCTAGTCTCCAGTGAAGTGACTAAAAATGGTTGTGTTAATTATAAATAGCTTGTGCTCAGACACCTTGCACAGTTACATTCTCCTTCAAATTCTCTGATTTAAATTTTTTCGTGCTTAAAATGTCTTTGAGAAGATAAACTGTGGATGTTAGAATGTCTGATTAAAAAAGTGCAAGTCATATGACAAACTATATCTTGCTTGTTCCTCATGCTGGCTAAGATATTTATTCTCCAATGATTACCTCACTGCCCCCATCCTAACCAAAAAAAAAAAAAGGAAAAGCAATGTCAGATTCTTGGCAATCACCAATCAGCTTCATTGGATCTTGAAAGAATAGTTTTAATTGGAAATAGACAAGAGGACACGATGGATGACTTATTATACCTATTATTTTTATTTTCCTTTTGATATGCATCTTCATTTCTAGAAAAAGTTTCCAGCACATTGTGGGATTGACCAATTTGGATATGAAGAGAGTCCCAAAATTAGTGTTTCTAATATATGTACTGGTTAGAATGACTCATCCGGAGTTGATTTCTAGTATTAAGATTTGTAATGCTTTTGCTGGACAATGTTGTTGTGATTTCCAAATGTGCAGGTGCAGCAGCTGCTGAGTTTTCAGCGCGAGCATTTCCAGGATTGCTGCAAAGTTTACGCTTCGGCAGAAGGTATGTTTGAGTTTGATGTCTTTTGCCTTTACAGTATTTCCATGGTATGCATTCAACAACGTCTTTTTTAATCCAGCCCTGAAGGTGCATTGCTTGAAGCCTTTATTAGTACGGATGTAGCTTTTAGAAATGAACTAGAGGATTCTCGTCGTAAGTTGAAGGGTGTTCTACAGAAAGACTGTCATCCTGGTTGCACTGCTGTTGCCGCCTTGATAGTTGGAGACAAACTATTTGTTGCAAATGCTGGTGATTGTAGAGCTATATTATGTAGGGCTGGCAACCCCCTTCCTCTAACCAAGGTAACCATATATCAGTTTCTCGTTGCTGACACCTCTTTGATTTGCTTCTATGCCTACTCTATAAAATTTGATATTGGCACATTAGGATCATACCGCAAGCTGCCTTGAGGAGAGGGAGCGTGTTGTTCGGGCAGGAGGACAAGTTAAATGGCAACTCGATACCTGGAGAGTTGGTCCTGCTGCACTCCAGGTTCTTTCCTTACAACTTGTGTTAGTTTTTTTAAGTAATCTTGGGATGCTGTATTTGATTGCGTTCTGTTGATCTGTAAGATCCTTTGATCTCCTCCAGGAAAAAGAATAGAAACGATGCATTATTTTTCTATTTTTCAACAGGTAACTCGGTCAATCGGTGATGACGATTTGAAGCCTGCTGTAACTGCAGAACCTGAGATAACTGAAACTGCAATTTCTGCAGAGGATGAATACCTGGTAAGACCATTCTTTTACTGAATACCGAGCAATGTTTGAAGAACGAATTGGGGTGAGAATCGATGCTACCGAAATAAGCTATTCCCATTCGGTCTTCTTACGATTAAAATCGCCGAAACTTCTACTTGCATCGACTCTCTAAACTGATGTTATGTCCCCTTCTTTGGCCAAATATCATAATCAGGTATTGGCCAGCGATGGACTTTGGGATGTTATGAGCAATGGTGAAGTTATAAGCCTAATCAGGGACACTGTCAAAGAACCTGGAATGTGCTCCAAGAGGTTGGGAACTGAGGCTGCAGAACGAGGCAGCAAAGATAACATAACTATCATTGTTGTCTTCCTGCGTCCAGTGTCTACAAGCGAGAGAATTTACTAGTCGTTCTCAGCTATTCCAAACTTATGGGAACTGCAAGATGGTGCACAAACATGTGCTGCATCACTATAACATAACTGTCATCGTTGTCTTCCTGCGTCCAGTGTCTACAAGCGAGAGAATTCACTAGTCGTTCTCAGCTCTTCCAAACTTATGGGAACTGCAAGATGGTGCACAAACATGTGCTGCATCACTCTTCCCTGCTCTGCTGGACCTATATTATTATCATTATTATTATTATTCATTTTATTCCATACTATAATTGTTTTCGTACAATAATTATTTATTATGGCTCCAAATCAAGATTGTAAAATTTAAATTGCTTATTTTTACATATTATTAGATTCATGATCTTATGTTGTATAAATATTATTTTAATTTTAATTTGATCAAATTTTAAATAATTTAAACTCAATGGATATGCTCTTAACACACCAAACCGACGTCGTAACGGTACTGAACCTTGTCTATATGAAAAAACTGTCGTCTTCTTTCTTGTGCGACAACGCAAAGCACAAAACTTTAGAAGCAAGAAACGAATACACAAGCAAAACATGTCTTCAGCGGCGATGGTATTAGACCCCAAACCGGCGCCAGAGCTGCCACCGTCGATCTCAGCAACAGGATCGGACCTGCCCTTCGCAGACCTCTCTAATGCCGACGAGGAGGACCTCTACAGCCGCCTAAAGTCCCTCCAACGGCAGCTCGAGTTCATCGACATCCAAGAAGAGTACATCAAGGACGAGCAGAAGAATCTGAAACGAGAGCTTCTTCGCGCCCAAGAGGAGGTGAAGCGGATCCAGTCGGTGCCTCTGGTCATTGGGCAGTTCATGGAGATGGTAGACCAGAACAACGGGATTGTGGGCTCCACCACCGGATCAAATTACTATGTTCGCATTCTTAGTACTATTAATCGCGAGCTTTTGAAGCCTTCAGCGTCGGTGGCACTTCACCGGCACTCCAATGCTCTGGTGGATGTTCTGCCTCCGGAGGCTGATTCGAGTATTTCGCTTCTTAGTCAATCGGAGAAGCCTGATGTTACTTATAATGTAAGTTGAAGTTGGGTTTTCAATCGAATTTAGGGTTTTGTTTTATATGGGATTGAAAATGTTAGGGTTTGAAAAGTAGAATTAGAATATACGTTTCTTTTCCTCTCGTTCTTTTTCCCCTTTCATTCCAAAATCTTGTCTTGAGCTGGTATCGTAATAAATTATTGGTTTGGGCGGTCAGCTGACGCATTTTGTTTGATTCCGTTGTGTGATTGCTTTAGGACATTGGAGGATGTGATATTCAGAAACAGGAAATTCGCGAGGCGGTTGAGTTGCCACTTACTCACCATGAGCTTTACAAGCAAATTGGTATAGATCCACCTCGTGGTGTCTTGCTCTACGGTCCTCCTGGCACTGGGAAAACTATGCTGGCTAAGGCTGTTGCTAATCATACAACTGCAGCATTTATTAGAGTTGTTGGCTCTGAGTTTGTCCAGAAATATTTGGGTGAGGTATGTCTGAGAAAGCACCTAATGCAATCTGCTTTACATACTAACCATTTTATATCTTGGGTTGTGAAATCGTGCAATTACAACATATAATTCAAGCATTATGCTTCATATTGCAGACTAAAAGTTGCCACTATGGACACGACAAATAGGCATTTGTTTCTCGAAATTTTCATGTATGGGGTTTAAGTAATTGTGATATATTTAACCCTTTTGGTGCAATCACCCTTTTCTATTTAAGGGTCCTCGCATGGTCCGTGATGTTTTTCGACTTGCAAAAGAGAATGCCCCTGCAATTATTTTCATTGATGAGGTTGATGCCATTGCTACTGCAAGGTTTGATGCTCAAACTGGTGCTGACAGAGAAGTTCAGCGTATTCTGATGGAACTTCTGAATCAGGTATGTTCTACGTATTGTTATTAGCCTTTTGAGCATGTATGTAGATCGGGTAACAGAATGCATATAGATAGGGTCAACTTATAATTCTTCACCTTAATTTGCTTATAGAAATTTCAATGGGTAATAGAAACAGACCTCCTATATAGTTTCATTTATTCCAAAAATTATCTTTATTGTTTTGAATTACTCAAAGGAATCTTTTAGTATTACAAACTCTAAAAAAGGGCCTTTTGTTAAGTTTGTGGCAATTTTTTTAAAACAGAGATTCTTACTTAATTGATTGTTATGTATCTGATAGTATTTATATAGACAGTTTACGTGTACAACAATCAATTACATGATTAGAAAGGCTTGACAAATATTTAAACAAATTCCCTTTTTAGAGTTTCTAATACTATAGGATTCTCTTAAAACAATTCAAAATAAGAAGTGTAATTTTTAGAATAATAAAAATATGGGGGAGATCTAACCTTTACTCAAATTTCAATTAGCTCGTAATATGTGAGATAGTATTTTGGGATTAGAGTTGTGTAGCTAGCTTGTGGAGTTCTATTTCTGTTTCTTCATTTTGTTGATGCTGTTAACTCTGGTTTTCCTTTCGGAAATGTACTTTAGATGGATGGGTTTGACCAGACAGTGAATGTTAAGGTCATAATGGCAACCAACAGGGCAGACACATTGGATCCTGCACTTCTGCGTCCTGGAAGGCTGGACAGGAAAATTGAATTTCCATTGCCTGACAGGAGGCAAAAGAGGCTGGTTTTCCAGGTAACTTTTCTTTCATGCACCCTCTGAATTTATCTTATTGGAAGATGGCAATGCTTTTCTGGAGGTTATTTGAATGTTAAATGAATTTGTTAATTTTGATTTTATACAGGTTTGCACGTCTAAAATGAATCTAGGCGATGAGGTGGACTTGGAAGATTATGTTTCTCGGCCTGATAAAATTAGTGCTGCTGAGGTTAGTTGAATTCTTTTTTAATGGTGTACATCATAAGACTTTCAATCTTTTCTTTTGGTATACAGGATTTTCGACGTTTGCTTGGAGCAAGAAGGAAAAAAATGTTTTCCCTCTTTTCTTTTTTAAGCTTTGTATATTCCCGACCTGTTTTGGTGTCATATAACATATAATATAATAATTCATAGGTATATACCTGTTGGTCCTTTGCCAGGTGATAAGAATGTTCGAGGAAGGGTTAGGAGCATGGACTTGAATTTAGCCCATTCATATTGTCATTATTCATCTCATATATGATCTAATATCAAATGTAACGAGTAAAAATTCTCAGCATCTAATTTTTACTCCTAATTCCCCACGTCTGCCATTATATTCTCATGTTGAATGTTGAATTTAGCCCATTCATATTGTCATTGTTCATCTCATAGATGATCTAATATCGAATGTAACGTGTTAAAATTCTCAGCATCTAATTTTCATTCCTAATTGCCCACACTTCTGCCACGATATTCTCATGTTGAATGTATATCTTGTGCTTCTCATGACCGCATATCTGTTCACAGATTGCAGCTATTTGTCAAGAAGCAGGAATGCATGCAGTACGGAAGAACAGGTATGTCATACTTCCGAAGGACTTCGAGAAAGGTTATAGAGCCAATGTGAAGAAGCCTGACACCGACTTTGAATTCTACAAATGACCTTGTGTTGATCAAGTTATGTCAACTCTTTGTTCTTTGTGGGGTTGGGGGGGAGGCGCGGGAAGACAACTGTGGATTGTCGCTCTGGAAAAGGTGGCAATCTTGAGACTTGATTTATCAGCGGCATGCATCAATTGGTGTTGAAGAAGTTGGTGGCTAATCCTTTCTTTATTCAATTCTTTCCTTGCCCACTTTAGGTTGTTATATGTGTACTTTTAAGTTACACGGTCAGACCTCCAACTTCAGAACACTCTATTTCTACTTTCTGATGGTTCTTTAGATACTGTTGACATTTAGAAACATCAAAAAGTAACTGTTACCTCTGAATTGTCTCTGTCTGTCAATTTCGAATGGCAAATGGTCAAAGTTATTCTTCCTATCAAAGGTCATTGATTACTGGGTCTTCTGAATTTGATTTAGACAGGTCTTTGTTTACATGTATTTTACTTGGATTGGCCAACAAAAGACTAACACAAATACAAAAAGGAAGGTTTTGATGATTTTGAAACCTTTTATGTTAGGTAATCTAGTGTCTTTATGCATGAAGAAGATAATCAATTCGGTTGTTATGATTAGAATATCTACTTACTAAATCTTCTTCTCAAAATGGTAGTTAGTGTTATAGCTTGTGGAAGTGTATTCAAATGTTTGATTGGTTAAACGAGATAGTTTTAATAGCTTGAGATATAAAAGGCAGAACATTTCTATTATGTCATCTTTGCTGGTAATTAAATAATATGGAAGCTGGTTAATTGACCATAAGCAATAATTTGGAAACTGAGTTTCACACATACCATAATCTTCTAAAGGTTAAAAGAAGCAAAGAATAAGTAGTAGTTGGATGCATATTAGAAGATTCAAGTCCTCATCAAACTTACTTTGTGCTTGATTTCCTTTCCATCTTCCAAGGATGCAATTTCTATCTATAGAAGATGCAAAAATTCACTCATGTCTCTATATAAATAACACACCCCCACAGTTCCTTTTCACACCCAGCAAGTATTGCAGTACAATATACATAGCGGAGAGAATGAGGATGGGAATCAACAATACTCCTGAAATCCAGGCTGATCCTGGAAAAGATGCCTGGCTTGATCTTAGGCTATCCAATGATACTCCTGAAGTTGATGCTTTGTCTAAGGAAGAGCATAACATGCTGGATTTCTTGGGAAAAACAATTCTCAATAGCTTGGAATTGCTAAGTGAGGGTAATGAAAAGAAGTCAGACAGCAGATTCTTCATCTGCAAATTTTGCAACAAGAAGTTCAACAACTCACAAGCATTGGGAGGTCATCAGAATGCCCATAAACACCAAAGGGCATTCCTGAAAAGACAAAATGATCTACACTTGTCCTCTTTTGGACTCATCAACAGCGGTTCCTTGTTTGCATTTCCAAACATGGTGTCAGGATTTTCTTCTGATCATGGTCCTGTGTGTAGACCTCTAGGAGTTAACGTGAACTCTATAATTCAGAAACCTCCACATACCTCCGCTTTGTATGTTCCAAAACCAAAGTATGGACCTGAAGGGTGGTCCAGGTCAACTTTCATGAACCAATCCACCATGGAGAGCAGCTTATGGGCTACGCATGCTGTAGTAGTCCCATTCGTAGATCAGATGGGACTCATTCGTGGGACTACAGTGGACGGTTTTGGCGGTGCTTTTCCTGCCAATAATCTGACTCATATTGCTAATGGGATCAATGTAAATGCTGGTCTTCCAGGAACTAGTGTTTCTAAAAACCAGAAGCAGAATCATACAGGGGCTGCATTGTCCCTGAAACTAGGACTATGATAGCTTCTTCTTTTGTTTCATTTTCTATGTTATGAGTTTGGTTTCGTTGGTGCAGGGTCACGAGTGAAACAGGAAGAATAGGTGTTGTTCTATTGTTAGTTTTTACCCATTGCTGGTCGTATTCTCTTGATCCAATTCCAAATAGACTGATGGTATATTGCTATGAGCATCAATCCGATTCCAAAAGCATCAGGAGCATACATGGAAAAACACTTACGATTTTTTATTTTATTTTTTTTTTTGCCTCTTTTCAAAGTTTTCTGGAGCAATGAAAAGAAATTTGTTCAATCAATACTGGAACATGACATAAAAATGCCTATAAAATAGCTCGAGTTGAATTGATAACACCTCTGAACTTCCCGGATTCAGTTAAGGTTACGCGTAAAGAAACAAGTTGGATTCCATAGCCTGACAGTAATAGCACAGCCTGATTTCAGAAACTGGGCAATGAAAAGAAGCCAATGGCTCAGGAAGCATCATTCCATCCTGATTCCAGGCCTCAGAAGCGGCAACGTTCTTGTTTAAGAAATAAGGATCAAAGTTTGTGTCAATCTCCATCCCAAAATCATCCTCCTGGTCACTGAAGCGCTCACGGCATCTTCACCAGGATAACAGTAACTAAGTTCAGTGGTACGGCCAAAATCATTATCATGCTCCAAGTTCACATCCGATAGAATCTAATCTAAGGTTTGATCATCTAACCTCAAGTAATCATAATCATCTTGGCTGGTGCCATAATCAACTTCCTTCTCTAGTGAATCAGTAACAAGGATAGGTTCGTTGAGGAGGAGAGCTTCGTGACCAGCAGAATCGTTTATAATCAGCAACTATTAGTAGTTCTGGTATAGCTCCAAGCACCTTAAACACTGTTAAGATTGAGAAAGAAAGATTTTCGTATCGGTGCAAAGGATATCATCACAGTATATATAGTTACCTCCATAGTCCAAATAAGATACAGATTCAAGATGAGAATCCAATTCAGGAGCAGTTTGCTTATTCTCCATATCAGAACTTGGTGACATACTAAAAGGATTAGAAATTCCAGAAATTTGAAGACCCAAAAGAGCATAAATTGATCATAAAAATTTGTACTTTTTGATTCACTGTTATTATTGCCATGTTTAATAGAACTAGAACCAGAAGCAGACTTTGTAAGCCTATTTCTTGCTTCTGACATAAAATTTTCCAAGACCTTTACTAGGGATGATAACTCTTCAGTAGATTTTGATCTCTAAAAAACATCGAGATCCCATGAAAACCCTCCAGCCACCTTCTCCGGCTTCATCTTTACTTTCATGATCTCACTAACCTCACGTTCCAGGAAAATTCCCTCAGAGAGTGAAATTGCCAGTAGTTTAGTGTCATCATCATCCACAGGTTCTATAACACAACTATTTCCAAGGAAGGCGTCTAAAACAGCATCAACAGAAGGGTGACCGAAGCTATAAACCTTAAGCTTTAACGAATCGGGCGTGTTCATGAACATGGCAAGTTGAGCATCGCAAAGCATGGCCAACTCTGCACACTTCTTGAACACACCCTCTCGCCTTTTCGAGAAAGTGATACACCTCTGCATCTTCGTCTGTGGTTTTTGCATGGGAAGCTTTCTGGGTTTCACCATTGCAGAGAGAACAATCGCTAGTGAATTGGTAATTAGTGCCCCCTGTGATGTGATACCATAACATAGTAGATATTTATAAGAAACGATTTCCTAGAGTGAAATGGAAAATTGGCTTTCTTGCAAAATATAATTCTGATCAGGTGAAGTGTAGTTTTTCTTTTTTTCTCGTATTTCATAGGGTGAAATGGAAAGTTTCTTTTTAATTTTAACACTAAAATTGGATTTCAATGATGGGACTTGGGGTGCATTTTATTTGTTTTTTAATGGATTTCAACATAAATGAGCTTATTTAATTGTAAAAATGCATGTAAGCAATAACAAATTAACATTAATATTGATATCAACTTCAACTTGACAATTAAAGCTACTAAACGTGCAAAGATGAACATAAAATCCTAAACTTTGATCTTCCTAAACAACATAACCCACATCAGAAAGCCAACTAAAGCTCTGAAACATCCTAAAGGTAAAGCAGAAAAACCCAAACTTTGATCTTCCAAAATCACAGAAGCCAAATCAGAAAGCCAACCAAAGCTCCGAAACATCTTAAGATGAGCATAAAAACCCAAACTTTGATCTTCCAGAATCACAGAACCCATATAAGAAACCCAACCAAAGCTCCTAAACATCCTAAGATGAGCATAAAAATCCAAACTTTGATCTTCCAAAACCACAGATGACAGAATCAACATCAAAAGCGCTCCAATCTAAACCCCTGATGTGGCATTCAATCTCCTACCAATTTCACAAGACAAAAACGCATCAAGACAAGCATACTGAACCTGATCAGGAGTCAACCACAAATTGTCCCACCTACTCATAGTAACTCTTCTGGGCTTATTAACCTCCATCCCCAGAACTTGCTTTACCAACTCCTTCAATCCAGCATTCTTCAATTCTCTCATTCCCATCTTCTCCGCAGCTAAAACCCCCAAATCCACCATATTCCTCACACTCAACCCATAACCCTCCACGAGCTTTTCATAATCACCCTCAATACCAACCCCCACGAACACAAAATCAACATTGCAGAGAAACCCAAAGAGCGACTGAGGAACGGTTGGTGAATGCCTGATTTGGTAGACCAGACACCTATGGTCAACGCAGAGCTGGAGAGTGGCAACTGGGTTTTCGACGTTGCGGCTGAAGTTGGGCCGCCATTCGACGTCGAGGCCGACCACAGTGGGGCGCCGTTGAGTGTTGGCCGTGACTTGGAGGGTCTCGGCGAGCCATTGGTCGACGAGGAAAGGAGTGTTGGTGACGAGAGTGTGGATTTGGTGGGTGTAAAAGGTGACGTCGTAGAGGTTGTGGGTGTCGTCTGGTAGTTGGTAGTCTCTAATGGTGGTAGTAGACATGGTTAAGAGATGAAGAGCGTGAAGAAAAGATGGTGAAGTGAAGAGAAAAGTGAACTTCTTCTTCTCAACACTTCGTGAAGGTTAAGAATTCAAATTGCTTGTTAATCCCAAATTATAGGCAACAGTGAAGAATGTTAATCATTTAAAAACCAATTTAAAAAGTTGTTTATAGAATTAAGATAAAAGGGTCGATCCTATCAACCAACAAATATAATCTTAACGAACAAGTCAGTGCTAATTGTACTTTCCTATTATATTATATCACGTCAGTATAAGTAGGATTTACTTATTTTAAAACTAATTAAGAGACTGCTTGGTCCACAGAGAATAATGAGAATGGAAATAAGAACGAGAATAAAAATAAGAATAAATATAGTGAGGAATGAGAATGAATATAATCATTATAATTATGATGGTTGGTTAAGACGAAGGAATGATTACCATTA
>JANKOD010000003.1:1967769-1994817 GCA_026284645.1 Erythroxylum acuminatum
GTCCTCCTTCTCTCGGATAGAGAGGTTCTGAAGCTCCTGATCCATGCTACCGAAACACAAATCACAAAAAAATCAACTCAAAAGTTTCATAAAAAGCAGACATGCACGTAAATCGGCAGACTAAGACTTGCACTCTAGAGAGAAAAAGAGGCAGATGGTTAGGTTTAGACTAAGACTTGTATCTAGAGAGAAAAAGAGGCAGACGGCTAGGTTTAACAAGAATAAAAGATAGAAACGAATTGTCTCTCTAATTTAATTTGAAATTCGAATAAATTTGAGGGTAAGAATCTTCTCATTTAAAATAATATTGTTTTAAATAATTAAACTATTTTAATAAAAAGATTCAAATTATCAAATCTTTTGAATAAAATTTTTTAAATTTTAATCCCTATAACAAAGGGCAATTTTTCTTTTTGCATTTTACCTTTAAGAATAAGTAGTTAAAAGATTAAATAAAACTATGTCATTTAATTAAAAGAATGTTGCTTGCTAAATTGTAGAGTTAATTATAAAAAAATCTCAAATTTTATTAAATTTTATAATATTAATCCAAAGTTTAGAAAGCAAAATATACTTTAACTTTTAATGTTTAGCAAAAATACCCGACGTTAAGATCTTCGTTAACGTGGACGACATAGTGAGCCTCATCAAATTATTATTTTTATCACATGACTGTCACGTATTGTATTTATGTCACATATTGATTTTATTTTTTAATAAATTAAAAATACCAAAAACTTAAAATAATTACGAAATAAAACATTTAAAGGAATGTATATTAAATAATAAATTTTATACAAAACATAAATATAATATATGACATTCATGTGACAAAAATACTAATTTAATGTGACTCGTCAAATTATCTACGCTGACAAAAAGCTTGACGTCGGATTATTTTTATTAAAGATTAAAAATTAAAATATTTTAGTATTATTTTTTAAAATTTAAATTAATATTATAAAATTTAGTAAAGTTTGATTTTTATTATAATATATGAATATTTTTAAATATAATATAATATATTATATTGTTTATAAAGTTAAGCCGGGAAGAGCGGGTCTCGACCCGCTTCACCGGTTATAAGCGGTTATTAAACGTTCCCCAAATATAGAAAGCAACCAAAAAGAGAACCTGACCAAGTCACTGACCTGTGACCTATCGTAAAGTAAAAGCAGAGTGTGATGGTGCCACGTTATACACTTATCTGGCCCTTTGCAGACTTGGCACTTCGTGATTGGTCAGAGGGGTTGACCCGACGGAAACAGAATTTTGAAAAAAAATAGAAAAAAGAGGGAAAGAGGGTGTTGGTTAATAAAAGGAGCGAGGGGAGGAGAAGGCAGTGGAGAGGTCTTTAGCAAGAATTCTTCGGTGACGGACGGACGGACGGACGGTCTGCTTCTCTCGGCTCCGATTGCATTTCGTCTCCCTGAAGGCCTCACTCAGCGTTCAGGGTATTAATTTCCTTCATTCTCTCTCTCTCTCTCCCTTTTTTTCTGGTTCTTTCTAATTAAAATATACTGTCTAATGATTATGCTTTGCCACCGGAGGTTTATATATTCAGATTGGGATGTTTGATCCAGGTTGTAGTCATGTTCTTGAATAAAATGGTGCAAGAAACGAAGCCTGTAGAAGAAAATGGACGTGTAATTAAGTTAAAAAGGCTTCTTGGCTTTGATTTGGCCTTTTTTTTGTATTTTTGTTAATAATTTATTGTTGAAAAAGAAGATGATTCACATGAATTTTCTCTTTTTCAATATTCTTTCGGGTTGTTATTGTTGTAATTCTATTATAAATTTAAACAATGGAGATAAAGGATTAAAATTCGATTTTCTGTATGCTTCTCTGCGATTTGTGAGTACCTTTTCTTGTTCTTATGGCTTTTAATTTGTGAAACAAGGTAATGGGATATTGGACTGATTCTTGGGATGGTTTCATCCTGTATATTCTTACTACGTATTTTTTTACATCTAATTGGCGGATGATCCTTTTCAGAAATTTGTGGCGATTTATGTGCGAAGGAGCGAGGGATTATTAGGTAGTTTGATCAGTTCTTTACAGTCATGTGCTTGTCCTTTTCTTTCTTTCTGCATTACTCTTCTCCAGAGATTCTTGTTTATGTTTTTCTGGGTTCTGATTATCAGGTCGTGATGGATTCAGAAGAAGTGATATATGTTGCCCTATGTTTCTGTGCATTGTTCTTTAGTTAAAGAGATTAATCAAGCACTCAAGGTTTCCCACTTGAATGAAAGTTATGGTATTCTCTCTTTCTTTACTTCCGCTCAATCACTTTCAAAATCTTCAGCTTAGTTCTGGGAGGTTTGATATGTTGCTTTGCTTACTGCACTCAGAAAAATGAATGTTTCCTCATCATTTGTCTCATTCTTCTTTTATTCATGCCTTGGGACAAGTCAAAATTGTTAAGCGTAACACTGAAAGGGGTGGTTCAAGTATTAGCAGGTGAATTTCTTGATGCCTATACTACTACAGGTTCCGTGTTTGAGTCTCCTGGACTCCCCAGCAGTTCCTGCTAAGTTTTGGCGTTATCATCGGCCATCGAGCCCATATTTCGGCTTTGACTTACTGGTTCTCCTAATGACTTACTCGGACTACATGGTTTATAAGCTATTGTGTGTACATGAGGATGAGGGTCCCCGTTATAAAAGAATTTCTCAGTGTAAGATTAAGGGAAACAGAAAACTTCCATGGATCAAGTAAATAAATTGCATCCTCAAAATTTCAGTTCATGCATAGGTGTTAGAGACACGTTTCTGCTGTTTGTTAGCCATGAAGCTTCTTGAGCGAGCTACCTATCCTTGACATGAAAGCTTCTAGTGTTCATATGTCCATTCATTTGCGAATTGGAATATCATATACTCATTCATTTTTCACAAAAGATTCATGATAACTGAAAAATCATTGGTCAGGTTCAGAACTTAAATGCAACGTGCAGAACACGCAATGTACGATTCATGCTGATCTGTCGGGAATCTTCTTATTTAATGAATTTGGTGTCTTGTTGATATGTAATAGATATGTCAATTTTTGGTTAGTGATGTTGGATTTATGCCTGTTTTGAATATGCAGACGGGTAATAGCTAATCTCCTGTGGAAGAATAAACCTCTGGCATCCTCTGAGAAGATCTGCTCTTGACATACACTACTGCCATTTTCAATTGAACGAGATTCTTCAAAATGGCGGTAGCCATTGATCAACATCATGGGTTTAAGTCATTTAATCGATCTCAAAGATGCAGACTCCAATCCTTAACTCACTTTGACCAGAATATTATTGAACTCAGCCAAAACAATCTTGCACACTCATGGAAACAAGCATTTGAAGTTACCAATATTCATAGAAGCTTCTCCACTCCGTGCTTTTCCTTAGCTAGTAGGGCTGGAGAAGAGTTTGATTCCAGACCAAGCGTTGAGATAGTTGGTGGCAATGGAGCCCCACGAGTACGCGCTCTAGTTGTTGAGGCTTCCATAGCTATGGCCTCTGGTGTTGATCCCATACCTGTGTCGAATGGACTGGGTGGTGCTTATTTCTTACAAAGTAGGAACGGTAATAACATTGCTGTGGCAAAGCCAATTGATGAAGAGCCTTTGGCCTTCAATAACCCAAAAGGCTACAGTGGTATGATGCTAGGCCAACCAGGACTGAAGCGCTCCATTCGAGTAGGTGAAACTGGAATACGAGAATTAGCTGCATATCTCCTTGATCGTGACGGGTTTGCTGGTGTTCCTCCGACGGCATTAGTAAAAATAGCACACGTTGGTTTTCATGTTAATGGCACAGCAACAGTTTCTACTCCATCATATAAGATTGCCTCGCTCCAGCGTTTTGTAGATCACGATTTTGATGCAGGGGAATTAGGCCCTTCCCGGTTTTCAGTTTCTTCAGTTCATCGCATTGGCATTTTGGATGTAAGACTCCTCAATCTTGACAGGCATGCAGGAAACATACTTGTGAAGAAGCATGATCAGGAAGAAAACTGTGTAGTAGGTTTAGCTGAACTTGTGCCTATAGACCATGGACTTTGCTTACCAGAATGGCTTGACGATCCGTATTTCGAATGGCTGCACTGGCCTCAAGCCTCAGTTCCCTTCTCCGAAGAAGAACAAGACTACATTTCAAATCTTGACCCTTCGAAAGATGCAGACCTCTTGAAAGCTAACTTTTCTTCTTTGAAGGAATCATCTATCAGAGTTCTTATAATTTGCACCATTTTCTTGAAGCGAGCTGCTTCAGCAGGTCTCTGCCTTGCTGAGATAGGGGAAATGATGACTAGGGAGTTGTCGGGTGGTGGGGTGGAAAGATTGAGTTCTCTGGAGAAACTTTGTGAAACATCAAAGGCTCGTATACTTAATCTGGACAATGATGCAGTAAAGAATGCAGATGACGAACAACGTAGAGGAGGAAAAGAAAATCCCGAAATGTTTCAATTCAATCCCATGGTTGAAGTTGTTTGCACTGAGACTGCCGATCTGCCTCGGGAGCTGAACATTCCTCCTGTAATAACGAAACCACTAAACTTCTCATCTGTGAGATCTCTGCCTCAGTTGCATGATGAAAATTGTACTAATAAAGCAAGTACTTGTGAAATTGAGGGTGTTTCTCTTGGAGATATGAGCGAGGGTGAATGGGAACTGTTCCTGGAAACTTTTGACAAGCTCTTGGCTGAGGTGTTTGAGCCTGCCACAACGTCAGGAAATTTTCAGACATTCTGAGGAAATTTTCACGACCAGAAACAAGAAGAAGGACAGAGATGAAAAAGACTTCATCTCTAGATTAGAGCAACAACTTGTACATTGCCTTGAAACAATGGTTAGTACAGATTGTAGATAAATGCTTAAAGATGGAAAAAGTGATGGGCAGAAGTACCGTCCTCTCCATCTTCTTGCCTTCTATCTTTTAAACTTTCTTTTCCCTTGACATGTATATACATCTCTTCTCTGTAATCGTTGTACATTAATATGCAACCAGTTTGGTGAGCATGACTTATGATGAATGTGCATGGATTCATCATTGCTGTGTGCAGCGAATCCAAGATTTTAGTCTTAGGGAGCTGACGCCTATATATATGTATATATTCTAAAAAAATTTTAGTCTGAGGGCTGGCGCCTATATATATATGAAAATTTTTTTATCTTGGGGAGCTATAGCTCCTGCCAGCCCCCTTGAATCCGTCCCTGTGTAATACTCTTTAACAAAGTTGCGTATTAGTAAACTTCTTCAAATTTCACTCTTTACCGACATCGTTTTAACGTAATTTTTTTATTGAGTTGTTGTTAAGTAATTCAATTAAACTTCTTGAAAATTTATTCAATAAAGAATATTTATTAGGTTATATCAAAATAAAATTTATTACTTATTTTAAAAATATTTATATAAAATAAAAGTGTGTTATACTCTTTATAAAATGAAATAATATCAGTTAAAATAATAACTATAAAATTATATTAAAACAAGTTTTTAAAGAATAATTCAATAAAAATGCGCTATAATAACTAATAAGAGATTATATATTAAAATAATTAAAATTTATTAATTAAGTTCCACATTACATATAGTAATCTAACATAATATTTAGTATTACTTAAATATATTTAAGCTAATATTACTTAAATATAATAATAAAAATTATATTATTATTAACAATTATCATCAACTTATAATTTGAAGGAAAAACAACAAGAGAAAATAAATTAAAAATGAAGTCGTAAGCTTTTCTTCTTCATCATCGTGTTGGAAGCTGTTAGCTTCTCGTCTCGTACGGCTTCAATATATAGAGAGAGCTAATTAGCACACTCTTCAACAAATTCTCTCATCTTCGCTACTAACCTCTCTCGCTCTCTCGGGGCTTTGTGTGTCTCTCTCTGTGTTTAGCTTAATTTCCCTGTTCTTCAGCAATGGGGAAGAATGTGGTTTCTGACGAAGAAGGTAATATTACGATACTAATGATGTTAAAGCTTGTTGCTTTAATCACGAAATGATCCGGAGATTCTTCCTTTCTTTACCGTAACATTTGAATTTCTCTTTTGGGATTTGTTCATGCAGACGAGGTCGAGTACGAGGAGGACGAGAGAGAACCGGTCGATGGAGACGCAGCCGGTGAACCGGAGGACGATGAAGACGAAGAGGATGGTAGGGCTCGAATTTAAGGTCTTTTTCTATTCGTTTTTAGGGTCATTAGTGGGGCTCGAATTTAGGGTTTTGTTTTATTCGTTTTTAGGGTTCCGAGCTTATATCTTGTCGGAATATAGTGCGAGGACATGCTTGCTTTCATTTCTCCAAGTTCCTATTCTACCCGCTTGAATTAGTCTTACTTATTGGTTGTCGTTTGTTTGAAACATATGCCTGGTAAAGTTTGAAATTTATCCTTTGCGAATTGTCAGTATAGACTAATATAATTACATACTGGGTTTGGGCAGAGGACGGACAAGATGAATATGAGAAGGACGATTTTATAGTAGATGATGTTGAGGAAGAAGAAGAACAAGATGAAGAAGAAGAGAGGGTGGAGAGTGATGAGGAAAGGCACAGGAAGAAGAAGAAAAAGAAGAAAAGGTTCTTTTATTATCTTTTTTGTAGAAAATTCCTCAAGCTTAACTTGCCATCTTCTTGAATAACGGGGGCCTAATCATATGTGATCAAACTGATGAGTTCTTGTCTTATTTATATATTTTCAGAGAAGCTGAGGATGTGCTTGATGAAGATGACTATGAGCTTCTCCGAGACAACAATGCTTTCCACCACCGACCAAAGGTTTTGAATGTTAAACCTCCTTGATTTTCAATTTCTCTTTTGTAGTTCACATATATTGTGTGCCTTTTGCTGATTTTTTGTTATCAAATGGTTCAGGATAGCAAAAAATTTAAACGTTTAAAAAAAGCTCAAAGGGATTCTGACGACGACCGATTTGGGCTTTTGGATGAAGAATTTGATGGAAGTGGTAAGGGCGGTCAAACTGCCGAGGAGAAACTTAAGCGGAGCTTATTTGGTGATGACGAAGGTGAGGCATTTATTTCAAGTTTGTTGTTCATTCTTGATTGGTCGTGGGTATATGTTTCAAGAATTTATAATGCCATATGATATCCCAGGAGTGCCGCTTGAGCATATTGCTGAAGATGAGGAACAAGCTGAGGAAGAAGAGGATGGAGACCTGGGGGAGGAGGATGAAATGGCAGATTTTATCGTTCATGAAGAAGAAGTTGATGAAAATGGTGCTCCAGTCAGGTATTAATTTTATGGATTATGTTGGAAGGGCAGTCTGTGATCTATGCTTTAATCTTGGTCTCTTTAACTGATTTGCTCATTTCTGTAGGCGAAAGAAAATGAAAAGAAGGAAATCCAGACAGGCACCTGGAGTTTCATCTAGTGCACTGCAGGAAGCTCATGAAATATTTGGGGATGTTGATGAACTTTTGCAGCTGCGGAAAAAAGGGCTAGAATCTACTGAATGGAGGGAAAAGAGATTGGAGGACGAATTTGAACCAATTGTTCTTTCTGAGAAGTATATGACAGAGAAAGATGAGCAGATTCGGGCAACTGATATTCCAGAAAGAATGCAGGTTTTGATGACCTTTCTACTCCGATTGATACTTGAGTGCAATATTTATTTAGGTACCTTGATATGTGTACGCACCTCTTTATTGTCTGTTTCTTTTGATCTTATGTAGATAGAGGAAGAAAGCACTGGTTCCCCTACACTAGTGAGCAGATCAGATGAAAAAGAATGGATTTACAAACAACTTCGTGATTATGCAGTTGCCTTGTTTGGCAAGAGATATGAGAAGTCTTCTAAACCCGAACATGATGTGCCTTTGCCTATCGACAAAGAAGAGATTGCCCAATTTTTGGAGCTACACCACGTGCAGAAGTTGGATGTTAGTGCTTTATCTATTGCATTCTAGTATGTCATTTGGTTTCTTTTTACATTTCTTTATTGGTATTCACTCTGGCTTTTAGATCCCCTTTATTGCCAAGTACCGGAAGGAAGTATGTTCAAGTCTGTTACAAGAACACGTCTTGGATGATGAGCATCAGGATAAATCTGACAGAAATCCTATGCTCAAGTGGCACAAGGTAAGAAAACTTGTCATCTGTTGATATCTTTGTTTCATTCCCTACGAATTAAGATTCATTAAAGAACAAAAAATTTCAATTCTAATGTACTTGTTTGTAGGTTCTTTGGACGATCAAGGATTTGGATAGAAAGTGGCTACTACTTCAGAAACGGAAGAGTGCTCTCCATTTGTACTATAATAAGTGTTTTGAAGAAGAATCTCGTCGGATATATGATGAAACGAGACTTAATTTAAATCAACAACTCTTTGAGTCAATTATTAGTTCACTCCATGTTGCAGAATCAGAAAGAGAGATTGATGATGTTGATGCAAAGTTTAACTTGCATTTCCCACCTGGCGAGGTAGGCGTAGATGAAGGACAGTATAAGAGGCCAAAGAGGAAATCCCGATACAGTATTTGCAGCAAGGCTGGCCTATGGGAGGTGGCAAACAAGTTTGGATGCAGTGCTGAGCTTTTTGGAAAGCAGTTATCGATTGAAATCTTAGTGAGTCTGCATAGATTTGTGGTTGTTTCTGTAGTTTATGGAGGCTTGATTTTCTTGTTACATCAAATTGTATGGTGTCAAATCTGCATAGATGTGTGGTTATTTCTGCATTTTATGGAGGCTTGATGTTCTTGCTACACTAAATTGTATGGTGTCGAGTCTTCATATATTTGTGGTTGTTTCTTTATTTTATGGAGGCTTGACTTTCTTGTTACATAAATTGCAGACCCGTGGTTGTTTCTATATTTTATAGAGGCTTGACTTTCTTTTTACATTAAATTGTAGGGTGTTGATACTACGGATGCTAAGGAAGCACCAGAAGATCTGGCTTCAGATTTTACATGTGCAATGTTTGAGACTCCTCAAGCAGTTCTTAAAGGCGCCAGGCACATGGTATGAACTTCCTTCCTCATGTTTCCATCTGCTGGTACAAAAGATATCCCGTATATGCTTTTTATCACTTCAAGTTTGTGAGATTGTTTACCCAATTTCCTTCTCTTGCTTCTTTTTGGATTACCAGGCAGCAGTTGAGATAAGTTGTGAACCACGTGTGAAAAAACATGTCCGTAACTATGTAGAAGATGTTGTAGTATCCACTACTCCAACTCCAGAGGGAAATGTTGCTATAGATTCTTTCCATCAGTTTGCAAGTGTGAAGTGGCTGCGTGAAAAGCCTATCAAAATGTTTGAAGGCGCACAATGGCTCCTAATTCAAAAGGCTGAAGAGGAGAAGCTTCTTCAAGTCACTATTGTGCTTCCAGAAACCTCATTGAGTAAGTTAGTTGGTGAACTAGAGGAAGTTTATCTTAGTCATGGGGTTAGTAAATCTGCTCAACTCTGGAACGAGCAAAGAAAGTTGATACTGCAGGATGCACTCTATAATTTTCTGTTGCCTTCATTGGAGAAAGAAGCAAGATCCTACCTTACAAGCAGGTCTAAAAATTGGCTACATTGGGAATATGGGAAAGGTTTGTGGAAAAGAGTTTCTGTGGGACCATATCAGCGGAAAGATAGCGATATTGCATCGGATGATGAAGCTGCACCGAGGGTCATGGCTTGCTGCTGGGGACCTGGAAAGCCAGCAACAACTTTTGTGATGCTAGATTCGTCGGGGGAGGTTCTGGATGTGCTTTATGCTGGGTCCCTTACTTTACGTTCTCAAAATGTAAACGACCAGCAGCGCAAGAAAAATGACCAGCAGCGTGTTTTGAAATTTATGATGGATCACCAACCGCATGTGGTTGTTCTGGGAGCTGTGAATCTTTCTTGTACGCGACTGAAGGAGGATATATATGAAGTACGTGCAGAAAGTTTAATTTTATATAGTGTACTTATTTGATAATAGTTTGTTCTCTTGAAATATTACCACTTCTGTAACATGAGCAGAATTTTTGTGGCTTATGCTGCTATCTGACAAAATATTGTCACTAAGCTAATGGGAAATAGAGCAGTTAGACTTATGGCTGCTAATTTAATTGTCTCCGTCGCACTATCCTTGAGCAACTAAGAACTAGACTTCATGGTTGTGGGGAGTGGTGTTGCAAGCATTTTTAATACCATATTTGGTAGACAAATGTTCTTACTCAATTGGGGATGGACATATATCATCCTGTGTGGCTGGAATTGTATTCATGGCCTTCAAGTGTGTGAACTGGAGATCTGTCAATTCCTGAAGTTTATTGCAGCTTTTTCTGTCTGCTGTCATTTTGTTATGTGATCACCTCATTACTCGACCATAGGCAGTTGTTATTAGTTTCTTTCTTCTTTTCTCGTGGTCCATTGTGGGGTTAGTACAGAACTCATTTTCCTCCGACTCCCCTTGATGAGGTTGGGGGGAGGAAGTCTGCAACTAGGTTCCCCCAGCTATCTTCCACTGTTTTATTCTTCTCACTTGTAAATCATTTCATCTTTATCTTACTCTTCTTCTGTTTGTCCTTGCTTTCATCAGATTATATTTAAGATGGTGGAGGAAAATCCTAGAGATGTTGGACATGAGATGGATGAGCTAACAATTGTCTATGGAGACGAGTCTTTGCCTCGTCTCTATGAAAATTCTCGAATTTCTTCTGATCAGCTACCTGGGCAGTCGGGTAATGAATCAAGTTTCTGCTGTTTGTGGTCTTTATGCACAGGCTACTGCTATTGTTAACCTTGTTTTCTCCTGTATTGTTAGGCATTGTTAAGCGAGCTGTTGCTCTTGGGCGTTACCTTCAAAACCCTTTGGCTATGGTTGCAACACTGTGTGGGCCTGGGAGGGAAATTTTATCTTGGAAACTCAACCCACTAGAACATTTTCTCACCTCCGATGAAAAATATTCAATGATTGAACAGGTTATGGTTAATGTTACAAACCAGGTGGGACTTGACGTAAATTTGGCTATAAGCCATGAATGGTTGTTTGCTCCTTTACAGTTTATTTCTGGGCTTGGTCCGAGAAAGGCAGCATCCTTGCAGAGGTCCTTGGTGAGAGCGGGGGCAATCTTTACCCGGAAAGACTTTCTTACTGCCCATGGTCTTGGGAAAAAGGTCTTTGTTAATGCAGTTGGTTTTCTACGTGTGCGGCGGAGTGGACTGGCTGCTAGTAGCAGTCAATTTATTGACTTGTTAGATGATACAAGGATACATCCAGAATCTTATGCTTACGCACAGGAGATAGCAAAAGCTGTTTATGAAGATCACAATGGTGAAGCAAATGATGACGATGATGCATTGGAGATGGCAATTGAGCATGTTAGAGATCGGCCTGCTCATTTGAAAGCATTTAATCTGGATCTTTATATTAAAACTAACAATCGTGAGAATAAGAGAGCAACTCTGGAGGATATAATTCGTGAATTAATACAAGGTTTCCAAGATTGGCGTAAACAGTATAAAGAGCCGACTCAGGATGAAGAATTCTATATGATTTCTGGTGAAAGCGAGGAAACCCTTACTGAAGGCAAGATTGTTCAAGCCACTGTTCGCAGAGTGCAAGGTCCAAAAGCAATATGTGTACTGGAATCTGGATTGACAGGAATGTTGAGTAAGGAAGACTATGCAGATAATTGGAGAGATATTCCTGAGCTAGCAGACAGGCTACATGAAGGTGACATACTCACTTGCAAGATCAAATCAGTACAAATGAATAGATATCAGGTATTCTTAGTCTGCAAGGAGAGTGAGATGAGAAGTAACCGATGGCAGCAGGTTCCGAATCTTGATGAATATTATCATGAAGATAAAAGTAGTTTGCAGACTGAACAAGAAAAGGCTCGCAAAGAGAAGGAGCTCGCAAGGAAACATTTTAAGCCCAGGATGATTGTTCATCCTCGCTTTCAAAATATAACAGCTGATGAAGCAATGGAGGTATCTTGTTCAACCATTGTGGTTGGTTTACAGAACTTGTGTTAGTTTTGATGAATCAATGACATCGATGATGATGTGATGATGAGACGTTTAAATTGGTTGTGGCTTTTAATAAAGAATGCTAATACTAAGATTCTTCCACTGAACTAATATTTTTTAGAAATTTGATATAGGAATGAAGTGAGTGATCTGTTTATCAAGTTGATTTAGAGCTTAGCAAAAATACAACTTTCTTTTTCCCTTTGCAAGAACCTTTTTATTTTTATTTTGAATTATCATCTTTATATAGCATCTGAAAAACAATTTGCATTTTGTATATGTGCAAGCTATTATTCTCTCTGTTCATTTATTAGAACTTATTTGTTCTGTGAGAATTACTTAATTCTGATTTTGTTCTTTTTTCCTTATTTTCTTTTAACATTACATCTGGCAGTTTCTATCCGACAAGGAACCTGGTGAAAGTATTATTCGTCCTAGTTCACGGGGACCTTCTTATTTGACCTTAACTCTTAAAGTATATGATGGTGTTTATGCTCACAAAGACATAGTTGAAGGGGGTAAGGAGCACAAGGACATTACAAGTTTACTTCGTATTGGGAAGACATTAAAAATTGGCGAGGACACTTTTGAGGATTTGGATGAGGTGGGTTCTGTTTCACATTAGAACCTTTCCATGACTACTCTTGGGATTCTTGTTTGACAGAATTTTTGGTGACGGCACATGCCTTTGTCAGGAAAGAAGTGATTCCTTACATTTATTTACTACCTTGAAATGCAGGTAATGGATCGATATGTTGATCCCTTGGTGAGTCATCTAAAGGCAATGCTAAACTACCGCAAGTTCAGAAGGGGAAATAAAGCTGAAGTTGATGAACTGCTAAGGGTTGAAAGGTTAGAGTATCCTATGAGGATAGTTTATGCTTTTGGTATTTCTCATGAATATCCAGGCACCTTTGTTCTGACTTATATAAGGAGTACAAATCCACATCACGAATATGTTGGTCTATATCCCAAAGGATTCAAGTTTCGCAAAAGGATGTTTGAGGACATTGATCGACTCGTGGCATATTTTCAGAAGCATATAGATGATCCACTGCACGAATCTGCGCAATCTATAAGATCTGTTGCTGCCATGGTACCAATGCGGAGCCCTGCAACTGGGGGCTCTTCTATGGCCAGTGGTTGGGGTGGTTCAAGCAATGAAGGGGGCTGGAGGGGCCAGTCCTTCGATAAGGGTCGATCATCCTTGCCTGGATCTAGGACAGGTTGATATGTCTGACTTTTTCACCTGTCTATGGAATGTTTCAGTATCAATTCAAAAAATTGCTATTGTATATCCTTTATTGCTTTATCTAGATCAGGTGTTGTGTTCTGCAACCTCTTGAATGGCTTTGCAAAAAGGTTTTGATTGCTTTCTTGAGGTCTAATTTTATGTCTTAAGTGAATGACTACTTACATGCGTTGCAAGTGAACTGCTAGCTTAAAGTAAGTTACAAATATTTCTGGAATAGGTTTACAGTGAGGTATGGTCAGCTTCCTCTTGTGCACCTAATTTGTAATTGAGCATGTCACTGAAATCATAAAATTGTAAATTGAGCTTTGCGGGTTTCATGTCTTGGATTTGTCATTAAAGATTTGTTCTTTTTTCGGCGTCTTTGTGTGCCTGTGTGCCTAATTGTTCTAAAGCAGCAGCTAAAAGATGGATCATGTAAACTCAGATAGGCACCAGCTTATGATCTGAATTTTGAGAGTGAAGAAACCCTTTCCTTTCTTTTATTCTGTTTGATGTCTTCTAAAGATAAAGTTGATTTAATTAGGCTACTATTTCCCCTTATATGGCTATTAACACTACAGAATATGTTCTCTGAGTGAATGTCATAAGCCTTTCAATGATAGTTTGATTCTCTAAACTCCACTTTTCATTTGACTGTTGGATGGTATATCTAATTGAAGTTCAAGGAAGTTATCTGTTTCTTGTGTAAATATTTTGCACAAGGGCTGTGTAGCTTTTGTTCATGCCACTACTAGGCTGCTGGATGACCTGCTAATGGAATCAATCCAAATTTTATAACATTCCTTTTCCGTGTGATTTTGCAGGTCGGCATGATTATAGTGGCAACAGAGACAGTCATCATGGTGGGGTGCCAAGGCCATCTGGTGGACGAGGGCGAGGCCGGGGCTCCTACAACAGCAGAGTGAATAGCACTGGCAATGAGAGGCAGGATTCTGATTATGATAATCGCAGAGAAGCATTCTCTGGTGGTGGCGGTGGTGGTAGTGGTTGGGGCAGTGGTGGAGATACCGCTGGATGGGGACGAGGAAATGATGGGAGGACTGAAAGTGAGAATTCTGGGTGGGGTAACGATTCCAAGAGAGTTTCACAGGCAGGCTGGAGCGAAAGTGCAGGTGGTGGTGGCTGGGGTGACTGGGGACGCGGAAGTGGTGGCAACGACCCTGACACGGGGAATTCCACGGGATGGAGTAGTGGTTCCAAGAGAAACTCCTCACAGTCACAGGCTGACAACGGATGGTCCGGAGGTCGTGGTGCTGGTGGTGGTTGGTAAAAGGCATGAATTTCCAGTAGTTTCATAAGGATTAGCTGCAGGGAGTTAATAGAAACTGTAAAAACCCTCTGCTTTATCTTATTCCTGGAATTACTGTCTTTGTTACTTTGGGGGATGGAAGGGTATATAAGTATACCTCCTCATGCTCTCATCTTCATCTCATAGTCTTTCCTCCTGTGTAATCACCAATTCCAGTTTTTCACACTGGTTGATGGAAGAAAAAGATTAGGAAATATTTTTTGATAGATTAATTAAGCATATTTATTTATTTATTTTATCCATCTTGTCTCCAACTTGATTTAAAATATTCCTAAAAAGGTCTATTCTTTAAACCAAAGGAAGTACAAGCAGACAACGGTAGACTATAATGAGGACTCATTTGATTTTGTGTCCAAATTTGGGGTGACGGCCCAACCCTATCACGCAACTTTGTTGGAATAAAATTGATTTAGGGCTCTGAACTCAAAAATCTCAACTGGGTAAGGATCCATGCCCGAGTCGACACAACTTTCTGTATATAAAAGAGGGGTGAATTTAGGGTTTATTGGTTTTTTTCTCGTTGCTTTGAGTGCGGGAGTGTCCGTAGACAGAAAAAGCCTAGAGAAACCATGACTGCTCAGACCCAAGAAGAGCTTCTCGCTGCCCATCTTGAAGAACAAAAGCTCAACGTATGTGCTTGATTGATTTATTATTTATTTCGTTTTGAGTTGTCAAATGTTGCTGTTTGATGCGGAAAGTTTAGGTATTCCCCATGAAAGGTCGAAGTTCATGTGCTTACTCTTATTTAATCAACTTGTACGTTTTTTCTGGAATATCGGGGTTGTATTGTTCATTTGCATACTCTAGTCGGGATAAAGGTTTCTCCTTTAGTCACTTCATTTATCATGCGCTGTTTGTTAATAGGATTCTCAAATTTGGGAATTTTGTGCCTAATATTTTTGCTTCATCTTGTTTTTCTTTGTACGCATTATGGTTGATGTATAGACTTGTTGTTTTGAAGTCAAATTAGAATCATGCACTCCGTGTGTACTTTTATGCTGCTTGTGGTTCTTGTCATAATCTTTAAGGGGGGTAGTTTTCATATTATTACATCAGGTTTGTTCCCTGGCTCTGAATTTCAATCAAACAATGTGTTTGCAATCGAAATTTTTTTTCTCATTACCTGTTGTGGCTTTGTGAATTACAACTTTCCAGCCCGATGAGCCATTGGTTGAGGAGGAAGACGATGAGGAAGATACTGATGAGGATGATGAGGATGATAAGGATGATGAAGATGCTGAAGGTGAGGACATTGTACAATGGTTTTTCCAGCTTAATTATGGTGCACCCTTTATATAATATTGTAGGTTATAAGTAGTTTAGTATTGCGTTGGGTATTTCTATATGATGTACAAGATGAAGATTTATGCATTTCATCCTTTTCAAGTATATACTGAGAAATTATTGATTTCTTAACTGACCTTTTATATATCATAAGAATAATAATAATTTGGTTAGGTGGGGAAAGAACTAATTTCCTGTGATGCAGGGCATGTTTTTGTAGAATCACCTCGTTTTCTTTTCTTTTCTTTTTTTTTGTAAATAAAATTGAGGGACGTCATGTCTAAATGAGTACATATTCTCATATGTTTGTGAATTAGATTAAGTGAATGAAGGTTTTGACTGATTTACTACCTTGTGTATAGTTGGTTAATTAACTTGTAGCAATTTTCTTTAGAGAAAGGAGATGCAAGTGGTCGGTCTAAGCAGAGCAGAAGTGAGAAAAAGAGTCGTAAGGCAATGTTGAAGCTTGGAATGAAACCAATCCCTGGTGTTAGTCGTGTGACTGTCAAAAAGAGCAAGAATGTAAGTATTCAGTTAATTAAACTGATTTTATTTGGTTGTAGTTGCCTCGTTACCCGCATTGTTATCTAGTTTTGTGCTCTAATGTTATCTTCATTTGATTTTGCAGATCATTTTTGTTATCTCAAAACCAGACGTTTTCAAGAGTCCTACTTCAGATACGTATGTTGTCTTTGGGGAAGCCAAGATTGAGGATTTGAGCTCGCAGCTCCAAACTCAGGCAGCAGAGCAGTTCAGGGCTCCTAACGCAAGTACTGTAGTATCAAAGCCCGAGCTATCAAACATTGCTCAAGATGATGAAGAAGTAGATGAGACTGGTGTGGAGCCCAAGGATATTGAGTTGGTTATGACCCAAGCTGGGGTTTCAAGATCAAGGGCTGTAAAAGCTCTCAAGGCTACAGATGGTGACATTGTTTCTGCTATTATGGAACTAACAAACTGATTTGCTGCTTCTGGGAGGTGATGTATGGTTCGTCCTGCTATGTTCGACTTGTTTCAATGCCCGAGTCTAAACCATGTTACTTTTTTGGTTTGAGGTTTTGTATTCCTGTCTAATCTTATTTGTTTTACCTTTAGACTTGCTATTGTTCCATTATCTAGTTAAGATACTACGTATGGTGTGTTGGCCATACTCAACTTGCTGTTTAAGTATGTTGATCAGGCCATACTCGAAATTACATTTACACAGTTCTTTCTAGGTTCTTGCCTACACATTTCCCAGTTCTGCCAATTTGTTGTTATGTTCATGTGCGTCATTCCAAAAATACCGCAGTGCCAGTCGTGGATGGTCATTGCGAGGCATCAAAATCAACCATTTATTAAAGATAGATGACTTGTTATTCATTCTTTTAGGAAATGGAGTCTCAAGTTTAGTAGTTTGCAAATTTTAAAATCCAACATCTTTGGAATGAGATTTTAATGCATATACACAAAATTCATTCACATAAATCATTCAACAGTTTCATGTTACAATCTGAAAAAGGATGTTGCAAGCTTAGTTGTTCAAAGGAGAAATAAATAATCAACTGCCAAGCTGTGTCTTGTGCACTTCAAAAGTGAAACTATTTTAAAGCCAATGGCTGCATAATTGGCAAAAAACCATCATACACGCCTTCCGCAAGCAAAAGAAGTTGATAATACCAAAGTCATTTACACTAAAAGCAGCAGATGAAGTACAAGAGGCCCTCAATTATTGCTATGAAACAACACTTAAACTTCAAAGTTTCAAACCATTTTTCACTCCAACAAATTGCTTATAGACCATAATGTTGGTACCAGAGTTGTCTCCTAATAGACAAAGGAAAACATGTTCATAAGATGTTGACATCCTAGTCAAAAGGCCATCCTGAATATCCCATATTCGGGTTATTTTCATGAGCAGCAGTTGAGCTGCTTCCAGTAGAACCATCTTGATTAGAGCCAGAGTTAGATGATCGGTGGAAAGGCCACAAGTAAGAGAATGGATTTCTTCTTCCTTCCCTACCGTTCTCCCTTCCGCTGTAATTGCTGCTTCCGCTATTAGATGTTGAACTCTGGAAACTACGGCTGCTGTTTGCTCGGTGTGGGGGTAACTCTTGGCGACAAACTGGGCACGAATTGTGCTGGACTAACCATGGGACAATGCAATCGGAGTGATATATGTGGCTACAGGGCATTTGCCTTGCTTCAGACCCCAACTCAAATTTATCTTTGCAGACTGGACAGTGAGAATCAGATCGAAGGTGCCTTTGCGAGATCTTTATAGTAGGCATTGCATCAATCGACGATCTGGTTGCTGGGGGAGGACCTCGCCGATCACCAGCTGAAAGCTGTTCAAACAATTCATCCAGTCCAGGGCCCATAAAATAATCACCAACATTACCCCGTGCAAAGGCAATACCAGGTGCCCCGGAAAACAGAGCTTCAAACCCTCCATTTCCAGACAGCCTCATTGGAATTTGGCCGCCAAAAACCAACAGAGGGCTAAAACCTGAATTATGTTCAGGAACTGAATCTGATCTCCCTCTGATATCTTGGCTATAACTTCTGTCTGCCAGTCGCTGCCGCATAAATGTTGAGAAAGCATCCATAAGCTCAAATCTGTGATCATGATTGTCATCATCATTATCCAGGCCAAAGAAGTCCAGAGGGCTGATGCGCACCATGTCATCAAGTTCTTGAACAAATCCTCCATTACAATACACACAAACAGGATCCCGCCCTCGCAAACGAACTGGTCGCCGGCATCTGTAGCACCAGTGTGTATTTCTGCCACTTGACATTCCCTCCTCTCTTTCCTTCACAAGTCTCAGAGCACAGAAGTGCAAAACCAAACCCTTGTCCCCAAGACTCGCTCAAAATTCAGACTGTCATCTGTAACAGATTTGCAGACAATGGATAAAAGCACAAAATGAGTACCAAATCTCACAGAAAATGTTTCAACAAAGGATTAAATATATAAGAAGTCTCTTGAGCCACATCCTACATATCACAATCAGAGCATCAGAACATAATCGATCATATTGTAGATGCCCTAAAAACAGTAATTAGGTTCTCACTGAATGCATACATCCCGCAAAATTCTCACCAACAAAGGGAGAAATGGAGACTAAAAAGTCCCACTTAGTGGAAGTTAAAGAATCACAAACGCAGATAAAATATATAGCCAAAAGATATGCAGAATGAAGAAGCTAAAAATCTAAAATCAGATAATAAGGAAAAAGTAGAGCGCCAGTGCCAGATGGATTAAAAAAGGGCATCTCACATGCGTTAGTTTTACGTCAAAAACCTTCATTCGTACAAACCACCTGGAAGCCACAGCAGTACACTAACTTCTCTCTGGATACAAGAACTTAGCTCATGTCCATTCCAAACTGTTGCATAATACATATACAAAAACGTCTTGAAAAAAAAAGGCAAAGAAAAGGACATCACTAATCAACCTTAAAGCTAGTATCTAGATAACATACTCCAAAACAAATACCCACAGAATAAGAGCAGATCCAAATGAAGAAAAAGGATTCTTCAGTAATTTTGTTTTTTCTAATCCTTTTATTGGGTCCCCATAACTCGATAACCAGGAAAATACACATCAATTTCAACAATTAACACAAATTTCTCAGAAACCAAAAGCCAATACCAATCAGGAACCAAAATAAAATCAAAAAAATCACAAATTGGAACCACGCCAGACTAAAGATAAGACCTTTAACTATCAAAGGAACGAACACACAATTGACATAAGAATAAACAGATAATTAACAAAAAAGATAAGAAATTGATAGTTACCTTAGTGGAGAAAATTGTAGAAACGGAAGTAAGGAAGGAGAGTGAGTGGATCTAAAGAGTGTTAGTTTAGAGACAAAAACCTCACAAAATGAGTAGACTCTAGAAGCAATGGAAAGGAGAGAGATTGGTGATCTATCCTAAACTAAACGTGGTGCGTAGTGCGCCCCTCTGGACTATTGTAGCCAATAGGGTCTCTCTCATTTCGTAAGTAGCTTTGGCACTATCCAAGTCAAAGTCAATTATTGGTTTTGAGCTCAAAAAACTCTCATTTTCGTTTATATTTTAATTTTATAATCACCATTTTGATTTTTTTTCTTTTGTTTTCTTTGGTTTTTTTCTTTCTCTTTATGTTAATTCTTAACTTAGCTTTCTATTTATGATATTATGCCGTCGTCGTCATCATCACACCCAGTTTGAAATCTCGCAATGAAGCGATGTCTAGAAAAGTCTCGTAGTACACAACCTTACCATTACAAATGAGACAATTTAAGAATGATGCAGTATTTATGATATTATATGTTTAAGAAAATTAAGTTCACTAAGTGAGATGTGGGGATGGAATATTATCTTTTTTGGCATCATTAGAAGAAAACATAAATGGCTTTTCTTGCTATAATCCTCTTTGAAGAGGTAAGTTTTTTAAAAGAAACAAAAGAACCCTCTTTTATGTAAGCTTATTACTGAAAAATGAAATCAATGGTAAAAACCATCAACGGGTCCTAATTATAGACATTTTGACAAGTTCATGAAATCAAGATTTCATGTCAAAGACTAATTGATTGTTAACTCAGAATTGAATTAGCAAACCAACATCACTTTACTCTAAACGGCTCATCAGACCGGACCGATCCAAGCTAAAATTGTCAAGCCTAGTGTTCATTAGTTGATTGCCAAATCAATCTCACATTCTAAAAGTAGGACTATCCTGCTGCAATACTTCATCTGTGACTTTAGAAATACACTTAAGCGGATAATTAACCAACTTACATATATGATTTTGGTCCTCCTTTTACATTTTTCAGCCATTCGTGTAAATCTCCTTCAGCCTAAACTACAGGTATAAAGCAAGCTTAGCGCACCATCTCATACTGGCCAGAAGCAGACTAAACACTTTAATCTGTGTCATCCCGTGTTGTCACAGAAATTCATGCCTCATTGCAACCCTTATTGTTTCCTTCTACCATTTGTACAACAATTCATTTTGGTCCATAGTCCTCACTTCCCAGCATATGGTGCTGCCGCACCAGGTCAGAGATCTGTTGAGTGCAAATCCTAATGATGAAGTCAACTCCCTTTCTACAGTAATCTTAATCCGCATCACCAAGTCCATCACTTCCATCGCCTCTCTTAGAAATAGGAGCATACTGAGAACTGGATTTCTTGGATTGCGAAGCAATTTCAGCATTCTTACGCAGGACAGCTCCTGGTGATGGATATGGTCGTTGTTGAAATAGAGGACCCTGACAATCATAGAAACATAGAGCAGAAAAGTGCATGAGGAAAGATGCATTGAATTAACAAAATTATCAAATTAAAACAAGCACCTTTCTTCCAGTTTAGAATACAGGTAGAATGATATCATATCAAGAGATTCATCACCAATTGCGGATATTCAAGGGGCTATGAAATGAAATTTTATGATAATGATTAGCACTTAGGGTCCGTAATTCATTTGAGTCTTAATTAGTAAAACAAAAAATTCTTCTATCAATAGCAAAAGGACATCTGCCCTTAACCAATCCATATTCTCCACAAAACCTCAAGAAACGAAAATTATATACTGCATGGTTGTTCTTGCTATTAATCTCATTCAGCAAAATTTGGTTTCTGCCTTTCAACCGTAGGATATATCTAGTGAATCTGAACACTAAACCAAATTTCCTCCATCAAATAGTAATTATACCGTAGCAGTAGTATCTGCTGCTCGTGGCTGTACTCCTTTCAGGCCCACAACCCTGCAGATTTTCATCAGATGACATTCATAACTAGGTTAATTTCTCATTTCCCATGAGTCAACAGAGAGCAATAATAATAGGAAATAAAGGACTTAAAATAACTCACCAGCCACCACGAGGAGCATCTGAATAAGAGCTGGGATCCATAGGATCCAACTCATCATCTTCAGAGTGAGCCCGTTTTCTGCTCTCTCTCCTATTTCCTTTTCCCATGGGAGGTTTCCAATTCGACCTAAGGGCTCAAAATCAAACAATAACTTTTGTAAATTAAAGGATCTTTATATTTATCTGTCTATTTCAATGGGACATATATTAGGGCGAGCCCTGACACCACCCTCCAAATACCGCAAAAACTAGACTGAGCCAAAGGGAGAGGCTAAATGGCAAGATTTTATCATCTAAACTAACCACTTGAACCGGCGTTCGCAACTCAAATCCCCACCCTACCCCCACTCCACATCTCTCGTTCATGATCTCATAAATTAGAAAGGTTAAACATTTCCAGATGGGTAAATACCTCCTCTCTGTTAAAATGCAATCATGCTGGCTCAAGAAAGTTCCCTGACCTCTATGCATGGCTATACAACACTTGGCTTTTGAAGATATAAGCATGTGGGAATAATCTAAACAGCATTTTGAGCTCTATGGAAATCTGTAATCAAGTTAATTCATTAGCAAAGCATAATCTCGAGCAAGTACCTTTGGCTTTTATCCTTTTTGTCATCTCCTTTTCCATTTGTAAGGTTGCTGGTATGGTGCTGACTTTTCAACATTGAAGATAAATATTGGCACTGAGGAAGATTGAGAACTCTGCATTAAATGTAGTTTCGAACAAGGAAGCAAACACATTAATACATGGTGTTTTGGTATAAACAAACCAACATGAAAACACTTCCTTGCATCCACTAGAAAGTGAATAAAATAAGGAAAGTTCATTGTATATGCAATGCCTTCCTTTTGCTATCACCGCAGTTTATCTACACTGGTTAGCAATCATAGCCAATATCAAACCAACTTGTATCAATTGTAGCAATGTGATGCAGAATAAAACTTAGCTTAGTTAATTTCTTAGTTATTAATTTTCCTTGATTGAAAAAGGAATTAAAGTGTTTTTATTTTGGTTTGTCTTTGTTAGTTTATGATTTAAGTCTAATAGGGAACAAATCCGTATTAAAGTAGGATTCATTTAATAGAGTTGAAGACAAATTACCTTGTGCAATGATTGCAATATCCCCATGCCTGCACAAGCCCTACTCCCCACCCACCACATTCCATGCATTTCTGTAGTTGAAATGATTGATCATCCCAATTCCCATTGGAATGTTGTGACGCAGCTACTTGTATTGATCCAGGGTGCTCCCATTGTGATACTTGGGTTTTTATATTGTAATAATATTTTTGGCCTGCATAGATAAGCAAAGTTTCAAGCAAAAAGAAATGAAGAAACTATAAAAGCAATAGTTTCAAAACTTTCCACAACAACCCCAGTTTTCCATTTCAAACATTGATTTCACCATCCAGCAGCTTGGTACCAAACAAATGTAAGGCAGATTTAGACTAAAGTATAACCAAACAAATGTAAGGCAGTTTAGACTATCTGAATCCTCCAAATACTAAAGTATCATTGTGGTCTACAATATTACCAAATCTTACAACATCTGTAGCCTTCTCCAAGTTTTCCATAATCCTAAAACCCATTTTTCAAACTCAATGTGAAAGATGTTACTAAGATGTGACAGTATGTTATGGATGCATTTGTTGGAAGGACTTATCAGAGAAGGGCTTAGGCAGGGAAAAGATTAGTTGCAACAGCAGATTCGGTGAAGGAAACAGATCAGGAGGGAAATCAGGTTTGAAAGAGTTATAGGAGATCTTAATTGGCTAGGATTCTTTGTGTTTAAATACGTTTGAATATTTTAAATAAGTTTGAATAAGTTTCCCTAGTCAATAGGGAACTTTTATCTTCAGCTACGTTATTCAGTTGTAATCCTCCTCCTTTATAAGGAGGGTTTTGCTACTCAATAAAGGCAGAAAAATATTTCAGTCAGAAGTTTGGGAAATATGGGGTTCTCTTGGACGAGCCCTAACACACACAAGCAACCATAGGTTCAACAAAGAAAGGCAGAAACAGCAACAAGGGGAATTCTACTGATCCAGTGGCCGACTTCCCAGTAAACAGGCCTGTAATGAGATCCTTAGCACAGGCACATACTATACTATCTGTTTAATATTTCTTCAAGCAAGGCTTTATACTAACTTCTTCAAAGGTTCAAGGGCACTGTTAATGTCATTTTTTAACTTCTATAGAAAAATATTAAAACATAGGGAATTTATTAACTAAAGAAATGCTTGCAAGACTTTATTGTCCTTTACAACAAACAAAAAAAGGATCTTTTAACCTTTTGCAACATATAAAAGCATAAAAGTATACCAGAAGCTTCATCTAGTGTCTCAACCCAATCTTCTAGAATAGGCAAAGGAGATGGAGTTTGTGCTGTTAGAGAGATTTCAAAAGGCTTTTCCCACTGACTCTTTCCAGTACTTTGATTATAATAATATGAAGCACCACTTACAGGGTCCTTGGCTTCCACCTGGATGGAAACAAATCAAATTAGTACATTGTAAAAAATAGGCATGCGAGAATTTATGCAAATAAAGTATGATGTGCAGAAGTTAGTTTTTAAAAGAGATCCTAACTTCATTAGTTTCTGTTATAGATTAGAAGCATTTAAATACAGCCCACAAATTTCCTTGTACATGATAACCTTGTTCCATAGTGCAGTTTCTGACTAGACCTATCTTTAATGAGTATACTATCAGCACTGAACAGCTCCCTCAGTACAATCTTCTACCAATACTTGACACTCCCAGAACATTTCTTTGGGAACCCTCTCCTATCTCCATTAATATTCTCACAACATTTTGTTGGTTAACCTAAGAAATTTAACCTTAGCTTCAAAAAACTACATGCACATTTAACATAAGACCTTTAATGACTCGGCCACGAATACAAGCAAGAGCTAAAAAATTTCCATTCTTTGTCCCCACTAAAAGGTGCGCGAGGAAAGTTACTGAAGACATCATATCCCATGGTTCCCATTTACAAAGATTCCGTGCCACCCTTAATCTCAAGCTAATCAAAATGAAACAAGTATATGAAAACAAAGAATGGCACAGGGACATACCCATCCAGGAGGCAATCCCCCAATTTCAACAGGTTGAGGTGAAGTGGTCTCCAATTTCTACAAGTCAATACTAAAGGTGCTTAGCAAAATATAGTACGAATGAAAGTAGCATAAACAGCAAAACATGTTATTTATAATAGGCAAGAGAGAGATGTCCATAATAAAATAAACTCTGGAGATTCCAAAACTTAAAACAACCAAAAAAGAAAATTTGATTATTAGAAAAAGTTACTCCAAAACAAAACATCCTCCCAAAGCCACTAGAACAATATAAACAAAAAACCAAAAAACAAAGATTGTCGAGGCAAGCAGTGACAGATAAACTTGCATTATCTATCTTCAGTGGTTGGCCATTTCCTATGCCATCTTTGAGAATACCCCTTGCTCTCAATTTCTGCTTAAGATACTCGGGGAGTTCCTTAGTATCAGGCTTCCGTTCTGACTCTTTATTAACATCAGGTCTCATATGACCATAATATGCACCTCCGCCAGGAACACCATACCCGTTTCCAATTTCTACATGACCTACCCAAAAAGCAAAAGAATACAACATCTTAAAGGAGGTTAATTTTTCTAAGTTTCAAAAGAAATGAAAAAGGTTCCCAGTAATTTCACATGTCCTAATCATTACACTTGCACAAAAACAGGATTGAGAAGCTCTTTTTAGAAAAGATCAACTTTGTTCATATTCCTCTCATTACTTAAGGATACTAATTTTCCCTCTATCATACTCTGTTCGTGTTACTTTTGTATGAGCATCCTAGAAAATTTGTAAGAATGTATTCAGAATGAACACAAACAAATTTCTCTCATAAGGGATGAAAAAAAATAGGAAAAGTGCCTGAAAGACAGCAGCTAGTACACAATCAACCTTCTTCAGCAGTAATAGGCATTCCTCGCTTTAAAGCCATTTCTGCACGAAGCTCACTGGTCATCTTCAGCAGATGTTCCTAAAAGAAATTCATACCAATGAACAAAATTGTCCAATCATAATCTTCAAAAAAAATAACTAATACAACTAAGGATAAAAAAGCATGAGACACAAATCTAACCACTTACCTTAAGAGCACTGTGATCACGACGTTCAGCAAAAAACATCTGTACCATCCTTATGAAGCTGACCAACATCTTCGGTTTCTCTAGACATCAAAAGCATCACATAGTTAATGCTTAGTTTTTCTAGTAACTTATATCCCAGCTATCTTGATACCTTACCCTTCTTTATATGTAAACTAGAACTGAACTAAAAGACTAGGCTTTTACAGATCAAAACATTACCTTTGACCTTGAATGATTCTTTGAGTTTCAATTTCCTATCAGACCATACGTTAAAGAAAATAACAGATAATTAAAGATCACTCAAATCAATAGAAACAACAAAGACCGACAGCACAAAACGTAAAAGGGACACAAACCTGTTCACGTAACACAGCATTCTCAGCTGCAGATTCAATGTCACAGCTTCCATAATTGTAAGCTGGAGGGTTATAGCACACTTGAGTCAAAGCACCATCGTCCTTGTGAAGCAATTCCTCCCCCATTTGGTTTAATCTAATTAGAAAAAGAACTGTTCTTGGTGTGCCCTAGACTAGTATGCATTGAAACAAAAATTTAGCAAATTGTTCGCCTTTATTGTGCAATTGCTGACAACTACATATGTTAAACCTTCAGTCGATTTTAGTACCTTAAGAGAATGATGACGAAGGTTGCTGCAGCAGCGGCTATGGACCGAGTCGGGTTGTTCCGGCTCGTTTCTTCTCGTCTTTATCTCTCTCGTTTGGCGTAGTTGGTAATCTTCCGAATTTTAGTGCCAGGATGGGCTTTGGGAGGTAAATAAGCAATTTTGTGTTTTTTTTACGGTGTTTGAATGTAAAATAAAAGGAACTTTTTTAATAAATATAAATTTTTTGGCTACTAAATTTTTTAAGAAGATAAAATTTAAAATTTCTCAAAAAATCCTCTTAAATAAATTTCTTGAGTAGATTTTTAAATTAATTAATAAGCTTAGTTTTTATCCCTTTTGTTCTTATATTTTACACATAATTTTTATAATACTCACAAATTTATTTTCACGTTTATTCAATTAATTTTATTATATTTATATAATATTATTTGACTTTTTATATATTTTAATAGTTATTTTTATATTAGTTTTACTTAAGTTATAATCCATATAAAAGATATGGTTAGATATATTTTTATTTATGTTTCATATTGTTGGACCCCGATTTTTCAGCGGAAATTAGAAATTATAAAATGAAATGAAATAAGTGTTTTTGTGTAGGTATTGTGTTATGATATTTTTGCCTTCAGG
>JANKOD010000003.1:1999604-2023883 GCA_026284645.1 Erythroxylum acuminatum
GGTAATTAACCCCTGACGTACCTTGTATTATTTTGCAGGTATTTTTTTGTTAAGATCAGTCAGAATTATGGATCTAAACAACGGCACCCAACCCCATCAAGATCAGGCAGAACCACTCCCAATCATCACTGTAATATTAAAATTAAATTACAATTCACGATTTTTAACCGAGAGAATTTGAGTTTTTATGACTATAAAATTTGTGAAAAGAGATATGGTCGTCACCATCATGAATGCGTGGGGGATAGAATGTATCTTGCAAATAGCTCACGATCCAAGAAGTAACCTTTTCCTTTTCACACATGATCACGCAATAAGTACCTTATCTTGTCACAAAAAGAAAAAGAACAAAAAGAAAGACCCAAGATATCGCTGCGTAAAAAGGATCTTGTGGACCATTTAATTAATCTTTTGATCATTTACTTTCTTTTTAGCTTAGGCATATCGAGAGAATAGATCTGCTCTTCCCATTCTGCTATACCCCATACTTAAATAAAGCTCAATCTTTCAAGAGCAGGATTGTTGAGATTTGTTCAGGACACAGCAGAATGGGAACAGCAGATCTAAGGCCGCATATTCAAGCAACATGAACCGCTCTTATCTCAATATCTTCTTAACCATACATATATTAGAGGGTTAATTTTACGGGGCATTTTATAATTTAATATTTTTTCTTAACTCAATCAAAAAATTTAGCTCCATTGGTCCGATAAAACAATAAATTTAAGGTTTAAAAGGTTCAACCGATATTAAACCATCATAAAATCGGCTAAAGATTAAATATAATTAAAAATTTTAAAATATAAAGAATTTGAAGTTTAATTAAAAATATTGTTAAATGAAAATTAATTGATTTATCTTAGTTTATAAGAACTTGTTAATTAAAAAAATTAATCGGTTTTTAACGAGAAGAGTCATTAAAGTAAATCAAACTGAAAAGTTGAACAGTTCAATGGTTGAATTTTTAATCATTAATAAAAACTAATGGCGTATAAACAAAAATTAGATAATCAAATTTAAAATATCAAAATCTTATTATATTTAATCATATAATAAAAAATTACCAGAAAGAGTAAATCATTCCAATTTCAGGATTTGAATTTCGTTTGAAATAATTATTTTTTCCATTATTAAGTCATGATGTTACTAAGGCTACCACTATTTACTGGTCAATATGTCCCCTTGAAAAGAAAGGCACAAAAAGCTAGCCATAATGTCAGATTATATAAAAGCAGATATTTGATTTCAATTGAAGGGTTGATAGAGATTTATTGATGTTTAAGCCATAACAATAATTGTAAACTCAGAATTTATGTTCATAATAAGAAAATAAATGATATGAACACCAAAACTTAAAATTAATAGTTATTTGATAAATTAATAATTTAAAATTAAATAATAAATTGATTTTAATAATATTTTTAAATTTAACATATTTTTATTCCCATTATTTCTTTTTTTAGCTTCATAATAATAATAATAATAATAATTTGGTAAAAATTTTATCCGAGACAGGTAATATAAAAATATTAAAAATACGTAATTTTATACTTAATTAGGAAAAATATTAAAGTGAAAAAAGGGTTTGGTTTGGAATTATTATTATTATTATTATTATTATTTTTGGTTTGTCACGAGACGTTTTAGGAGGTTTCAACTATGAGAAGACATCTTTAAGCTATCTACATCCACGCTAATTCCTGCTCAAGCTCGGTAGGTTCCTTGCAGGAAGTAAAGCTTTGACTTCAAATTTTAAACAACTGCATATATAATGAAGATTGAAACCCGCGGTCTCATTTAAACCTAAAGAATCCTTTACTAACTCACGTATATGCTTCCTTCAATTAATCACTCCTGTCCTAACCTGAAAAAGTAGTTGGGGTTTGATGGACACGTTAGCAAAATTAGCCAAAGAAGGAGGAGAAGGTTGGTGAAAATGTGCCGTCCCCATATGAGTCTGCATAACACAGGCAAGGCATGCACCGTTGATATACTGAAAAAACAAAAAAAGGACCACATCCCAAACTCAATCTTAATCTCAATCTCAAATCACCGTCAGCATCATCATCTTCTTCAGCGTCTCATCCGATCAGCAGATGAAGATCTGATAAGGTACAGCACGTCCAAACAAAGAACAAGTCGGCCACGACAGATCAGTACGTGGCATGGGTTGGTATGTTTCATGAAGACTGACCAATAATAGTATAAGACATGGGACATTCCAAACCCACACGAAAAATTGGAAAATCGAAAATAATTAAAGATAAAGAATGGTTTAATGTTTGCGTGGGTTTACTTCCTTCTTCCCTCATTAGTCGTCCTTCAATCAAGTCAATGGGTGTCCCACATTAGATTTTGTTGATTACAACTATATAATGTTTTTGTTTATTAATATTACATGAAGACTCCATTAAAGTAACTTCTTTTATGACCATAAAATCGTACCTTTAAGTCACGAAAATAATCATTTTATAAAAATACAGAAGGAAGGTTTTTTACATAATAATGTTTCTTAAATTTCCGCAAAGTAGAGAACATTGTGCATTGAATACGTTGACTTTATTTTGTTAGAATTGCCTAATTCACTCCCAAAAGTTAGCTCAAGAGGGGAAGGTTTGTACACTATTATAAACTCTTGAATGCCCTCATAGTTGTCTAATGTGAGATTCCTGACACACCCCCCTCAATCTAGAGTAGGACTAGACATTTGATGAATATATTGGGCAAAGGGACATAACTGTGCACCGCCCCAAACTATCGAGACAAATTGGCTCTGATACTATGTTAGAATTGCCTAACTCAACCCCAAAAGTTAGCTCAAAAAGGAGAGGTTTGCACACTATTATAAACTCTTGAATGCCCTCGTAATTATCTGGTGTGAAATTCCTGACATATTTATATTTTATACTGTCATTATTTTGTGCTATACGTGAATCTATTAGAAATATTCTCTGCTTGGTAGGGATACAGCCATGTACTATTAGAACCCTGCGTTTCAATGACAATTTCACTTAACATTGTTGTTGTTAGGTCGACAATTATGTAAACCTCGTGCTTCACACACCTATATATGGTGATTTAGATAAGGATTATTAAGATTCGTCCTAGTATTATACTATTATCCATATGTTTATCTAAAAAGCTAAAAAAGAGATAATAGATTTATAAATTTTTTAGATTTTTTTAATTTGCTATCAAATATTTAAAATTTTAATTTATTAACTAAAATTTCAAAATTCCTTTTTATGAGATCAGAGTACTTTTTAATTAATGTGACTAATAAATAAATAGACATGTATGTATCATATATGCAACATTAGCAAAAACATCTCCTAAGGGGTGATCGAGTTGATAGAGTAAGAGGTATGGGGCTAAAAGATTCTGTGTTCAAATCTTCCTACTTACGCTCCAATCAAGTTTGTCGTATAGGATTTGTCTAGTGAGGAGTACCCGATTAGTATAATTTACAAACTATTGTGTCAATTCGGAGGTTTATTCATTACCCATCTGAAGATATCGGTTACGGGTTCTTCCATTTGAAAAAAAAAACAATAATTAATTTGTTTAAATTTTTTTAAAAATTGGTACGATTATCGTTGAGCCGGAGAAAATGACTTATAATTTTATCACATAATGAATGACCTATTTTAAATTTGTTATTCAAATATCAAAAAGCATTATATTTATAATACATGTCAAATAATTTCATATTTAAATAATTTTATATCATCTTATAGGTCCAACAGATATAACTGAACGCCGTTAGTTATAACGGAAGGCGTTTAACTGTAGCCGATTCGCGTAATCATGAAAGCCGAGCCGATAACGGAGGTTAAGGCTTAAGAGCGAAGGTGAAAAGGCTGTCCGCGTCTAGGGAATAAAAACCTCGAGGAGGAGCTTTCGGCGTCTCAAAAAATAGATTTAAAAAAAGAAAAAGAAATACATCAATCAAAATCAAATCCTATCTTCTCCTGCCTCGTAACAGCTATATTTTTTTAACTTACGCGTCAGCATGTCGTCATGCCACGTCATGATAACACGTCACCGCTGGCGCATTCGATCTTTTGAATTTTTTAATTATTATCTACAAATTCTATTTCTTCTAGATATATGTATAGCAATGAGCTTGCACATGTGGGATCTGGACCCACCGTCTTTAGTACTTGACCTATGAGATTAATAAAATTTTATTTCTATGATAATGATGATGACTTTTTTTGAGAGTACAGTCAAAAATAATGATGCTAAGTAAGACTTAAATAGCAAGGATTGTATCTTAAATAATTATATGAACTTGGTAATTATTTAAAAAATGCACCTGTCATATGATTTATTTTTAAAGTGCTTTTAATTATCAAAATGAATAAAAAACAAAAAGTTAATTTCTCTTGCGACATAAGAGTTAATATTGTCATTATTTATATACATTTCTTGTAAAGTTGAACAACAATTAATTACATTTTTTATTAACTTATCGGTTAAATTACGTAATTTGATCTAGATAATGATAACAAATTAATCCAATAAATGATCTAAGTTAATGGATCGAATTTTGAGTGGAAAATAGATCTCGATCAATTTGGATCAAATCTATATCGAGTCTACGATGAAAAAATCATATATGAATACTATATATAATGGTTAAAGTCTCTTGCAGTTGCTCAAATCATTCGTAAACATAAAAATTTTTTTGACCTGTTAAGAGAACTTATGCCTTGAGAAAACTGTAGAAAGGCTTTACTGTATCCCCGTGAGCATTTCTCGTGAAGATGACGGTGGATTTAAGTTCATTTCGACTTTAAAAAGTTCATTTGAAGTTATGAAACAGAAATCGGATGTTTTCCACATTTCGTCATTTATTGCCTTTTATGTTTGATTTGAGATACATAATTAAAGTCTCGTTACATATTACAATCTTTTTTTCCAATGATTTATTAAAAATAACTGTTTTTTTATAATTCTTTTATTTATTCTAAGTTACATCTTACACTATTTTATTAGTTCGCCTTCTATAAAAGTTTTAAAAGATAGTAGTCATAAATATAAATAATAAATAATATATTATTGAAAAGTAATAAAATCTAACAAATAGTGTTGACACTTGAATAATATTATTTTAAAATTATTCAAATCAATATTTTAAAAATTAGACTGGAAGTAAGATATTAAATCGTTATAAAACTAGCTAAATATTGAATAAAATTAAAGAATTTAAAATACAATTAAAAAATAATGTCCTTATTAATTAAAGAATCTGAAGTTTTATTAAGAATAGGTTATTAAATAAAAATTAATTAATTAATTTTAGCTTATAATAATATATTAATTTACACAAATTGATAAGTTAATTAATAAATTAATCAGTTTTTAACCACAAGAGTTATTAAAGTGGTTAGAGTTATTATTACGATCGAACCTATTTCTAATCCAGAGAAGGGTAAAAAAGTGGAGCTAACTCGCGGCTGGAAAGGGGAGAATGCATGCAACTACTCAATGGGGAGGGATTACGAGGAACCATATGATGCGTGATTTAGGAGACACATCAATTCCAATGTTACCTAACACTTGTTCCCTTTTGGATGTTGATGATACAGTACGTCCTTCAAGCTTTTCAAAAAAACAAGCCGTGGACCCTAACCCTCGCGCCATCTTTGTCCCATTCAAATTTCCCTCGAGACATCTAGCATTAGCATGTTCCGCAATGTTTGCTGTTACGTATCAAATCTTCTGTTTTAGTTACTCTGTTCTAATTCTGTTACACTAAATTTTATACATATATTTATTTAAAATTTACGTAAATATGTTAATAAGATTTAATAAAAAATACTATAACTAGAAAAAAAAAAGATGTCGAGTTGGCTCTTTGCATAAGATAACAAGTTTGTCTTTAATATGTATACTTATTAAATGATTAAAGAGATTATGAAAACGGATAAATTGTGAAAATCGAGATACACAAAATAATGGCCACGACAAAAAGTGGAGCCCACGCGCTTTGAGTCCTCGTTATTATAAAATAATTTTACACGGGGAATCAGAATCTGCATGCGACGTCGCTATGTACCACCAATCTGAAACTCCGGCGTAATTAAAAACTTAGTTAGTCTACCAAGTGGCATGGTATGGCAACTAGGGGTTGATAAGAAATTAATTAACAAAGTTTGAATTTTAAAATTAGTAGTTTTAAAAAAATTAATGTAAAAAATTTTAAAAAGGTTCAGTAATAATAATACGCAATTTTTCTTCTAATTAATAAAGATATTATTTCTAATGAACACACATAAATATATTTATATACACTTATATATATTAATATAAAATAGTTAATAAAATAAATAATGCGTTAAAAATATAATAAAATTACTACTAAAAATGATTAAATAAATACAATAAAAAAGACTGATAATTTTTTTATATATAATATTACCTAAATATTGAATATTAAACTAAAAAATTAAAAAAATGTATTATCCAGTTTACGCGTTAACGACGGACGTCGACTCGTCGACCGGCTACTCGGCTCAATCCAACACTTGAGCCTCACTACTTTACTCAGTAGTCAGTACTAGCTCGAGTGAGTAACTTGCTGACACAAAACATCCCCTCCTTCATCTTATTTCTTATTCCTTTTTATTTATTTTTATGATTTCATCCCAAAAATAGCTTTTGTTCTCGTTTTAAATAATAATTTTTAAAAGATATGAATGTATTTTTATAATTTTTAAATTTATAATATTAAGAAACAACTATATATTAGGTCTCCCTGTGTTTCTTTGTGGGCGAGACCGGAGTATCAAAACAGTCAAAACAAGCCGAACTATGGTTAGTTAAAAGTTTAATGAATAGGCCTCGAACAACGAAGATGAATGTTGTACTAGAAATAGAATAGTAGAATAGTTTTGAGTTTACTTAGTTTTAAGATCTGTCCGTACGAATAAGCTGACACGTGTCCGCTTCCAACGCGGTTTCTTCCTCCCTTCACCGTCCTATTTATCCTCTCCCACCTCTCATGCTCATTCCCATTTCTCGCCTCTGCTCCATTACTACTTTCTTCTTGTCGAAGTTGCAATCTTTTTGACTACCCTCTTCTGTTTGAGTAATGCCCAGATACAGTCTCCAACTCAATATTGTTGTTTCTTTTTGATCAACTACTTTTGTTCTGTTTTTGAGCTTGGGGAACATGACTTCTTCGGAGAATTTGCCGAGTTTTGAGCCTTGGATGGGCTTTCGACCAGCCTTCCCTGACCCCTGGATATCGGAGGCCTATGCTCGCGACACCCAGACTTTTACTAAAGTCCTCCAGAAGTCTCTCTGCGGCAATTCTGCGAATGACAACTCTGTGTCCGAGACGCTCACTTCCGATTCTTTTAACCCTTTTCTCAGCTTGCTCAATTCAGATGCAATCACCGGCGCAGCCATCGTCCCTCCTCCTCCGACAACCCCGACGGCTTCCAACGTTTCTGGGTCCGACCCAGAAACGGCGCCCAAGCGCCAGCGGAACTCGGCCCCAGGAGCCACCGGGAAGGTCTCCAAGAGAAAGTCTCGCGCTTCGAAGCGGTCGCAGACGACGTTTATCACTGCGGATCCGGCAAACTTCCGGCAGATGGTGCAGCAGGTGACCGGGGTTAGGTTCGGGAACTCCCAGATGCCCATGGTGCCGGTTTTGAAGCCGGAGCCGCAGAGACTTGGCGGGCGGTTGCAGGGGTGCGGCGGCGCCGCAGCTGCGGTTGGCTGCTTGCCGACTCTCGATACGTCGGCGTTTCTTTTGGACCAAGTCGTTATGGGGTCCACTCCCTGCTCAGGAGCTGGACCGGTAGTTGGGTCCGGTCCAATGTGTTTCTCCCAGTCTCTCGTGGGAGATATTTCCGGTTCCGGCTCCGGCTCCGGTTCCGGGTCTGGGTCTGGTTCTGCTTCTGGTATAGATTTTGATACTTTCTCCAGCTTTCCCACCCTAGAGTCGTGGAAAGTCATGTGAAGTAGTAGTTCTTCTTTATCATTTCTAATTACAAAATATGTCCTTTTTTTTTCTGGTCTAATTTGCTAGTTGGAGGCATGTAACTTATGTAGTGGAGAATCATGTTGGGGGGTTAGGGGCAGTGACTTGTTAATATTTTTGGGAGGCCTTGTTAGGCTTTGGCTAATATGTGCTTTCTTGTTTAATATCCAGTCTATTTTCATATAATGTTTAGTTTTCCTGTTTACTCCATTCCAAATTTGAACCCAATCGAATTAAAGACCTACTTAGAACTAGGATTTACTTGAAACACTAGGAGAGCCGAGTGTCATTACCAAGCATGCAAGGTGCTTAATGAGGTCTTTCATAACATTAATGATCTGCAGCAAGAACAAGTTTAAGAAAAAGAGGTGTTGGATGTGATGTGCAAAGTCATTCATGGCACATTATGGTGAGAATGATTGGGAGGCCAAAGGATCTTCAAATTTGAACTCTTGGGTGCCATTATTTTGCATCTTGGGATCGTCTGTACCGCTTATCCTTTGTCATCTCGTGCCAACCCCTCCTATTCACATACGTATTTCACAATAAATAAATGGGACAATGTGAAATAAGTGGATGGAAGGGGTTGGCAAAGAGTTAGCACAGGATAAGCGGTACAGACGATCTCATCCCCTATTTTGCATGTTTTAGAACAATTATGTTAAGTTCTAATGAAACACAAACTCATCACACTCAAAACTTATTGAAGGTAGCAGGAGCTAACTTAGGAGCACGGGTGGCTGTTCCATTTCTTCAGTGTCATCTTGTGATCTCTCCATTTCATCCATCTATTAAATAGTACTGAGAAAGTGAAACAGGGAATTTAATCTCTAATTTAGCAGGTTTCATTATCCATTCCTCTTATTTCTGGTGTAGAAGCTAAGAGATTTCATAATTATAGGATGATAATCACTTCATTCTAATTCTTTTAACTACACAAGATTAACCCTAATCCTAATCCTAATGAGTAGCTTAAAACTCAACATGATGAGTAAATGATAGCATGAGAATTAAAATGAAAAGGGTTATATTACCTAAAATTTGAATATGCTTAATCTTAAAATTAATGAAGTCCCAAAAAAGTATATATTTAGGGTCCACTTGACTTATGTCTTCTCTTTCATAGTTAAAAATGAAAGATTCTCATATTTTGTAATTTTCTTGATGAACTACTATTTGTTTAATGTTTGGAGATGAACCCCCACTAGAATGAACATCAAACATTGTCAACACTAATGCACTGACTTCTTTGTTATTTTGTTGATCCTTATAAACATATACTAACTTTAGCCAATCAATTTGGTTCATTGTGAACTTAAACAAAGTTCAATCCAAGTGATATCATGCACAAGTTGCTACTTGTAGTAATTACTAATTAATGATTTCAATCCAATTTAACGTCTTCTTGATCTCATGCTTGCTAATCCAATATTTAAACGTTTAAGAACAAATCAAACATATCTTAGTGCAAATGTTTACTCAAGTCAAAAAGCTTACTCAATGAAATGCTCCTCTAATGGTGTTAGGTACTAGCATCTTTAGGGTGACTTGAGGGTCTTGGGACTTCTTCAATTGAATGGGTCAAGCTGGTTTTTCGAAATAAAAAGGGATTTTCAAATATGTGCATGTGGGCACGCCCACGTCTTCCTAGATACTAAAAAATGAGTTGACATAACTTAGAGCTACTCACCCCCTCCTTTACCTTAATATGGGTGCCTACCCATATAGTCTTGCGAGATGAGTGGTGTTAATTTGGTGTTGTCACACTCAATGTGATAAAAGAAATTATACTTATTTTCCTTTTTTATTATATATATATATACATATTAGTCATTTTCCATGCTGAGACAATCTCATGTTACTTTTCTTTTTCATTAGATTCCAAGCACCTGCCCTTTTCCCAATAACCCACTAAGAAATTTGGAATAGAAATAGTTAAAAATGGTGTTGCTGACATGCAAAGTTTGTTCTAGATAAGGAGTTAAAAGAACTAACAAAGACCTTTTCCAAACATTAGTGATTGAGACTTCCATTTGGTGCACATAGAATTCAATGTGTTAAGAAAATTATTTCTAGATAAACTTAATTTGCTTTTGTAATTTGTTAGTTTACATGCATTATAACTAGGAAAATATAGATTTTTACCTGACAAATTTTCATAAAATGTACTGAAACGATATCTGAATGTTTAAAAATTAAATTGGTCTGACTGGTTTAATCATAAAACAGGCTCGATCGAGAGAGTATAAGTAGGGGGAATCAAACACAGAACCTTTTGACCTTATACCCCTCTACTCTACCAACTCGACCACCCCTAGGAGGCCTTGAAGTTGAACTCTTCATATATAATACAATTTTCTTTAATTCATATTCCATTAAAATGAAACAAATTGGTTTGACGGGTTTAATTATAAAAAGTTTTAAACCAGATCATTGTTTGGTTTAATTTTTCTTAAAAACTCTTATCATTAAAAATTAACCAATTTGTTGCTTAATCGATCGATTTTTATAAACTAACCAATTTTTATGTATCAGAATAAATAATTTAGTTTTTATTTGATAACATTCTTCTTCAATTAAATTTCAATTTTTTTATAGATAAATGATAATTTTCTTTTTCAATCTTATTTTATATTATTTAATTGTATTTTGTTTATTATTATATACTAGTTTTATAATGATTTAGTCTCGATTGAATCTATAAGCCTAGACAATCTATTTTATCGGCTTAATTTTTATCTAGTTTTTAAAATATTGAATTTATCATAATAATAATAATAATTTTAAAATACTTTAATTGAGATACATTGGAAATAAGTGTAATTTCTAGTAGAGTCATATTTACAAATACGAGTCAAGATAATGGATCATTACCCTCTTATTTTTCATACGCCTTCATCACAAAGAATCATGAAAAATCTCATACTTGCAAAGACTTAAAAGGCCAATGATTATGTGTAAACCAATTTCTTATGAACCTAACCTTCCGGAGAGAGAGGGATGAAAGTATGAAACAGACAAAATCGAGTATGGCATAAACCAAAACAAGTTGGGAAGACAAAGCTAAGCGATGGACATAGACTATAGGGTAAAGGGTCAACGTCAAACCGTTCAATGAACGAATATATATGTATATATTAATGTTTCCTTCGCAAGAAAAGAATCGTTTTGGTTGGGACAAGGATGACCCATGCCCTTACGTAAGCATTTTGAAAGCTATCTGTAAGTAAAGCACCCCATGCTTCACGGTCGTCCAACATTTTCTTTTGAATTTTCTTTGGAAAAAATAAGGATATACAAATTTCTCGCGAGTGATGTGTCAGGAATCTCACATCGGATAAGTATGAGAGTATTCAACAATTTATAACAGTTTGCAAACCTCCTCCTCTTAAGCTAGCTTTTAAGGATGAGTTAGGCTTTTCTAACATGATATCAGAATCAGTTTGTCTCGATAGTTTGGGACGGTGCCCAATTATGTCCCTTTATCTAATATACCCATCAGATGTCCAGTCCTGCTCTGGACTGAAGGGGTGTGTCAAGAATTCCACATTGAACAAGTATGAGAGTATTCAACAATTTATAATAGTGTACAAACTTCCCCCTCTTGATCTAGCTTTTGGGGTGAATTAGGCCTTTCTAACAAGATGTAATAATTTTTAATATTTTAATATCGAAAAGATAAATAAAATTAAAGAATTTAAAATATGATTATAAGATATTATTCTTATTTATAAAAAGATTCGAAGTTTAATTGAAATAAAAATTAACTGATTCATTTGTAATAACAGGAGTTATTAAAGTAAATTGGACTGAAAAATTTGATGGTTCAAAGTTTTTACGGTTGAACTTTTTAATCGTCGGTAAGAATTGTAACACTTAAATTAGTTACACGTTTGAAAACTTTATTTTAACGAGTGTTAATAATACTTTTTTTAAAAAATATAAGTTAAGAATATATAATAATTTAAAAATTTTAATTATAAATTTCAATTAAATCCCAATTAAACAATGCCAACTACTACCAAATTGAGGTCTCCAAGCAAGGGAGAAGAGAACCACTCTTAATACATTAAACCAAAAAATAGAGAGGAGAATGTGGAATGAGGAAAGAAACACAACAGGTGGAGAAAGTCAAAGATGGAATGCTGTACTTGATGGTACAAAAGTCCCTCTGTCTTTGTCTCTATTGACTGACTGTGACTTTGCCCTCCTCACCCACCCATCTAATGATCTTTGACTTTCTAGCCCACCCAACGTGTCCTCCCTGACCACCGCGTTTCCTCCTCGGTCTTCCACCGCTTGATTCTCGCATCACAAATTTCACGGCTCAGACCTCGCTGTTGACTGACATCGCAGACCAGATGATTACTGACTATTCTTCGCTGATGAAGACAGTCTTCAAAATTCGAGGCTACATTAGAAAATCATACCTTTTTGCTTCGGATACCATTACAAGCATTTCTATTTTATGTTTTTCTAAATGTTTTAAATGTCCAGTAATATTATCAATAAAGAGACATTTTAAAAATAATTTTGTAAAATATATACACATCCGATACACAAGACTCATCGCTTTGCGAAGGTTTGAACCTGAAAGGATCAACTTTATAGATTATTCCAAAGTTTTGGGAGCAAAATGTAATATTTATAAATAGGGTAGATAATTATTATTTAAATTTATTTAATACAAACAAAAAAATATTTTTTGTTATATTAAAAAATTGTTATTCCATTTTTTATTTAATAAATTTCTTCTAGATTCATTATATTAAATGTGGTGGGAATTTATTTAATAGAGTCTTATTCTTATTATTATATTGAAGATAGGAAGGTTGTTGACCAGAACCGTTGGCTTTCGATATATATCAAAGGTTTACTGAGAGGTATGGATGTATGACGTGTCGGTTGACTTTGGTCTGTCTCTTTCAGACATGTCTATCTGTGTTTACCTATACTTTGCAACATTTAATGCATACCTACTTGCATTATTTGTCGGGTAATCACAATTTTATTATTAATGTTTGCCTGGACTTATTTGTGACCTCAAGCTTACTCATGCATTTCGTCATTTGATTTTTTTTTTCTGTTTTTCATTTTTAACACTACTTTTAAGCATTTTTACAAATAAAATTTACATTATAATATTTAATCTAAAAAAAGGGTTTTAAATTTAAGTATGAGATTAAATTAAATTCGATTTAACAAAATTAATTAGAAATAAAGCGATATATTATTAGACCTCTTCAAACTCGACATTAAGGTGAGACTTTCATATGAATATAGTAAAGACTAGAATTAGTTTATTATAATTAATCAAAATTAAAATTTTATCAAATTTAATGCTAATTGAATTAAATTCAATACGTTGAAGTGAATCAAAATTAAACTAATTTGTTATCACTTATGAAGGGATCAAATCTTATGTTTCAATAACTCTATTTCACATCCAATACGATAGTTTTTTGTAAGTTCTGCACATAATACGAGTTTCAAATCTTCTGTATCCTTTTCTCCTGTACCCTCTGTTCCAACAACATCCCACTTATTTAAATTTTCTTTCTCTTAATTATTGTATGGCTAGATTTTAGTTGGAACATGCGGGCACAGGAAAAAGGGCATAGAAGATTCGAAGCCCATAATACGATGTAGTTTTTACTATAAAACGACGTCGTATTGAGTACGGAATAAAGTTGGAACAGAATAATGAGAACAAATGATTTGGACCCTTACGAAGTGGTGGTTGGCTTATTTTACCTAACGAAAAGATTAATGTAACACAACTAGTAATTAATTATTTATTTCCATTTTAGAAATGAGAAGAAAAAATATTTAAAATAGAGAATGAATGGTATGTTTCGTAAGAAATTTGCCTAAGCTTAGGATTCTTTTATATGACTATTCAAAGTCAAAGTCAACTGCATAAAGGATTATAATGGAAGGGAGGGAGGAAATAATTCACGAAATCCAACTTATTTAAGCCTATTAACTTTTGCTACCGTCGGCATTCAATTCCTAATAAATGAACTCCAATTATGTACCTAAAAACATTACTATTGAACAATCCTCACTTTGACCGACTCTTCCAAACTAGATTTCGGCTAAAATTGTCATCCCGATTAAAGATGACATTCGGGTTCGAGCTCGACTTGAGGTTAATTTTTTTTTTAATCCTAGATCAGGATATCCACCGGCGGATTCAGTGATTAATCCCCTCGTTGGTTTGTAGGTACTTCACAGAGTGAGACAGCTGGCCCAAGAATTTAAGGCTGCTCCATACCCAAAGCCAAGGATCGAACCCTTGACGTTTGATTAACCTTTTTTTAACGTTTGATTAACTTGAGGTTAATTGGCTAAGCCTAAATTGGGCAAATATTAACCTTTTTTTACAAATATTAGGCCTTAAGTTGCCCAAACTCACCCCAACTCAGACTCAACCTTTTAAAAAATATGACATCGTTTTGCAAAAATTAATATCATTTTTTATTTTTTTAATTTTTAAAAATATTAGGTTAGGCCGGGCCGTGTCGGGCTGGTCCATTGTCTTACCTAATCCCAATGTGTAAAGCAACTTATCCTACCTAATCCCAATATGTAAAGCGTCTTATCCTGAATCCACTATTATACCATCACTGGTAAAATTCCAAAGGTTACTACTTTGTATTCATTAATTATAGAGTCTGATACAAGACAATGAAAGGTCTGGCTGAACCATGGCCTTAACAAGAGACCAAAGAAACAGCTGCCATGTCTTTGCTTGGAGAATTCAGTGCTAAACAGATTAATGAAGCTGTAAAAACAAGAATTTCTTGTCTATCTCACCATTCCTTAGGCACCTGGAGAAATGAACAACAGGCTAGGAAGATGCACTTTTAATCATGCTTTTTAACGTTTGAAGGCTCGGCCGATCGAGTTTTAACTGAAATCGAAACCAAACTACTTTGCCAGAACCTCCTTGTGAGCTTTGAATGAGAGAATCACATTCCATACCAGGGCAATAACGTTAGCAGCAAGAACCTGGAATTGTTTGTAAATATATTATTTCTGAATGCAACATTGGAGACATAAAATACTTTCATTCCTAATAGTTTATTGAAGAAGTAAATGATCATAGAAGTAAAATTGGCCAACAGAACTTGCACAGGACATATGCAAGTTGAAGCTGGTAAAGATCATTATACTGTATTTTCTCCGTCATAACTTCCTAGAGAAAACTAGAGGTTCTCTTACTAACTTTGTTCTACATAGTTCAGCAAGGACGTTGAAACAAGAGTGCTCGTTTTGTGTCCATTGACGGAAGAAGGATCCGTTCTTTACAGAATAACAGGAAGGCCAAACTGACAAGGGTAATATATAGTTGAGCAACCACCGAGCTATGACACTTAAGGATACGCCAATGAGAATTGGAGTATCCCAGAAATATTAGTAAAGGTTCTTATCAGAGGAACAAGTTGAGTAATTAGATGAGTGTTCAGGAAGGAAATTGAACTTCAGATAACAAATTTTTACATCAATCAAGGCACAGGTGAGAATGCCAAAATAGAACAGTTCATCATAAATATAGGTAGAAGTGCAACATTGATTTGACCCTCATCACTTGTTTCAAGTCTATGATCTTGTAAGCAAATAAGGGAGTCATTCCCGTGTCTATATACATGAAACCATCTAACGATATATGCATATATGCTAACCGGACAACCACAAAAGCATATACTATCCTATTCATACCTGAAATTGCTGTGGGACAAAACGGAAGTTCAGAAATTGGAACGGTATCCAAAGTTGCCAATTTGCCAAAACAGAAGAAAACCATTCCTACAAAATGAAGCCAAATATCAGCAAATTACAATGATAATGCCAACCCTTGCGCCTTTTCAGAGTACTAGGGTTTATATAAAACATGTAAGGAACAGGACAACCTGTTGAAGTTTGGGTATAACTTGTGATGGTCGTCCCTCTAGTGTCACTAGAGTAGATAAGAAAACTCCAATAAATGAAGGAGCAAAGAGGAACTGCAGTTAAATAAGATCACATTGAGGTAGAGGAACTTAATCTACAGTAATTTGGATGGAATTTCATGTCATATGAAGAGAAATTATAAACTATTTTGCTCACCTGATCAAGTACTAGTCTTAAGAAAGCACTGGATGCTCCCGGTGCTGGTACCAGTTTGCTCAAATACAAATACCTAAGGAAAATCGAGATGCATACATGATGTACCGAGAGAAAGAAAAAAATAAGTAGGTTTTATGATGTAAGACTGACAAGGAATACAACAATGCTTTGAAAATGTACGAACTGTAAATCAGAGCTGTCAGACTTTAAAGAACTAAATTCGTTGATGATATAAAAAACAAAAGGATGTGTTAGATCAGCTGAAATTGGAAAAAGGGTTGAAACATTCAAAAACCGATGCATGAAACTAAGACATGTAAATCCATTGGATAAAAACTTTCAAGTTTCCAGCAAATACGAAAATAGGTTCAGGGTGCTTTCCAGTGTTAGACAGGGCAAGCAGCTGCTATAAATTGGTCCTTTCTCATGGATGGTTCCACAATTTGTCATAATCTCTTTCATAATTTCCATCATCATAAGTGGCTATCTTTGCATCATTACATGAATCACGTTATCCATTAACGAATAAATGGAGAATCTAATACATACCAGAAATGTAATGTTGGACCCACTAGTGCCAGCCCCAAAAATGTAAATAGGAATGTCCTTTTAAAGTCAAGTGATGGAACTTGTTCTATCACAAGCTGAGGGAAATAAGACATATCTGAGTTAAATTTATCTGCAAATTATATTTTAGAGGGCAGTAAAGCGTAAAATTGATTTAAAATATCACCAGAAATCCTTTGTTTGACACCACTATTTACAGCAACCAAAAACATATACCTGACATATCAAATCTCCAAATAAAGTCAAAATTGCAGATGTGATAGCTTTTGTCAACACAGGATGCTCAGCAAGAAGAGTCAAATACCTGAATCAGTAGACAGCTCAAGTTATGCCAGTCAATAATTGGACTATAATGCTCATCCTGTAAGGCAAGTTCACCAAGAAGGCTACCTAGAATAAATACAAGTTCAAGCAGCCTCCTTGATAAAATGCCTACTGAGATACTGCTTAAAATGAAATCAGAATTTTATAAACTAACCAGAAACAAATTGTTTTAATCTTTTGGTCATGCCTCTTTATCAATTTTTTTAGTTCATTTATACTTTTCTAGCAGCGTATCTATGTTATGGCACAGCCTAACATCAAGCTTAGTGAATGCCTAACTCCACCCTACATCTAACAACTATGAAACCAAACACCATGTGTTCAGTAGCACTTGCGGCAAGCTGCTCTTACTGTCTTGATTCTAGACTCTTGACGGATTCAGTGGAGGGTATTTCCCAAAGGTTGTCAACAAAGATATAAGCAATTTCTTTCTCATGCTTGTACCATGCAAAGTTCTCTGCTACAAGTACATTTCATCTCCGTCATCTTGAAGAACAACATTCCATTGTGAGCATTTCATTAGCATGACAAAACACCAACTTTTACAGTACACAGGCACATTGTATACAGTCAGACAATCAGTTTGAAAAAGAGAAATCTTTCTCTAATAAGGATCAATCAAACTGACAAATGAGGTGAAAGAGGATCATCTGGAAGAACTACAGTTTCAGGCACTAATGAGGTAAAGAAACCATTTTTCAGCTACAAAGCCTCAAGGTGATAACGCTTGTTGCATATTATCAACCCTTTGCATTCGGTTTTTCTTTCCCGCTCTCTTATGTCACGCGAGAAGAAGAAAAAGCCAACACTTTAATAGATTAGTTTTCAATGTCCCCTTCCATGACAAAAAGTTGTATACCAACTACAGTGATATATGATCAGTAAGTTATGGACCCTTCATCCTATTAGCAATGGAAACTGTCCACTACAAGGTGCTAGTTATTACATATGTCATTTCAACCATTGTACCTGCAATTTCGATGCTTCATAAGGACATGTCACTTTTCATGCAAACAAACAACAACAATCATTCACCACTCGAATAATAACCAAACAGCAAGAGTTAAAAATCCATTACCACGACATGAAGGACCAGTTTTTTCCACCACCACCACCACCGCCACCGCCACCGCCACCAGCACCAGCACCAGGATCTTCACCTCTGCCACCACCATCGCCGCCATCAGAGCCCCCAAGCCCACCACCACCTGAACCAACATCAGAAACAGCCAAAGTTCGAAACTTGTCCAGACCCAGTTGCCTAAATTCCGCATTGCAACGTCCTCCGCCAGTGAACACAGCCCCATGACGAGAATTCAGACGATAAGCACACAAATTATAAGCAGAACTATAAGCCCTGTATGCATTCGCTTGAACAGGGTTTAAGCAAAGTTGAGATTTTGAACCAAATTGGAAACGAGATCTGGGAGAATACCCCAGAAAACGAGATAAAAGTGCAGTATTTCGTATTAGAGAAAAAGGGCTAGACACCATTTTTGCCATGTTAGAAGAGAAGGGTTTTTCAGGAGTAATAGCTTTAGGTTGAGTTTTTTTGCAAGCGAAGTGAGGTTTGGGGGCTTTGGCTGAGTCGGATGCTTTAGCAGCAGAATCACACACGCCAAAAGTAATCCGACGAACTATTGAGCGAGCTACTGGCTACGGTAATGAGGCTGCAAGAAGTAGAGTATCAGTGGTGGTGGCCCATAACTAGCATTTCTCGAGCTCATGCTCTGTTCCATGCTTTTGTCTTTTAGTCATGTATATATTTGGTGAGTAATTACCTGCAGTAGGTTTTAACTTCTAACTGAGATGTAATAAACTTGATTTATTTTCCACATATTATATAAATTATGCAAATAGGTTACGGTCAGTAGCTCTCTTCTCTTTGGATAACTCTAATTTGAAAGAATTGTGTTCGACTAGTAAGATTTCATAGCACAGCTGATATTACAAAGCTATTTTGTCTCTTGAGTTGGACAATCCATAATTACTGATGAACTTCGAACTCAAGGACCTTGTTTCTTGAAGAAACAGCTCTAACACTGAGTGGCTTCTCCCTATCCCTCAATCTGAATTCATTACAAATGTTAGTGTAAGGATGAACTGGAGATAATACAAGCAGGCCTTCGCTAACAGAGCTTTTAGGGATGGTTTCTCAATGATGCAATGCTTTCTGCTCAGTTTTCGCGCACAGAACAGAAAGTAAGGGTAGTCGATGATGCATGAACTGCCCAGAAACTCTGTTCCCGATCCTTTGCTGGAGTTCAATCTGCTACACGAATTCTATCAGCCATGCACTATATGTTGTTACTCGGAACATTTAAAAAAAACAGCAGACTGGAGGCTCAAAATCACCTGAAATATTAGGAACTAATGGTTCTTTTTGGCTTAGATATGTGCATGCTCTCGAGTGTACTCACATGCGTCAACCATGGAAAACTGTATCCAACTCCAGAGAAAAAAACAATCGTAAACATTGAACAGAAGCAGAGAAACTAGGCATCAAAATAGACACTTTAGACAGAGCAGGTCACTTACAAGTTGCAGGATCATGACTTGAAGAAGAGCTACAAATTTTCCCAAGCAGCCTGCTTCACAAACATTCCTAATTTCTGAGAATACCACAAGTCCAACACCTGTTGAAAATCGGCTATATGCCTTAGTGTCTCTTCATCTCATGCCTCCTGTCATTTACACTGCATTTGTTTGTGTAGCATCCATTAAGCTCTTCCTGAGATGCACCCCTCATGTCATTTGGATCACCATGATCTTTTCCATTTTGAATTCCTTCAAATATTGGGATAACCCAGTGTCCTTCTGCTGAGCTTAGATTTTTATTCTTAGAGATCAAACTCACATGTAATTCGTTTGTTTCCTCTTGAGGTTGCAACTCACTTGTTCGTCGACAACCTAGCAAGACGAGGTCCAACATCTTCCTCCGGACAATGTACACCGGGTTTGGCTTAATCAAACACCCTTTGCTATATGCTTCTCTGAGAAACACAGTTTGGGTGCTTCCCTTGGTTGATATGTAAAAAATTCCAGGGTGTTTTAAAAGCAACTCACGCAGGTTTACTTCCATCCCAAATTCCTTCCTAAAATGTGTCAATCTCTCAACTTCAATCATCTTCTCCACTGTCAAGCTCAACAGCTCATGAATTAATCCTACTGCCCGTTTCTCGTATCTCTCCACCCCACCACAAGAACGCACTCGAACAATCCCATTGTTCTCATAAGGCTTCATATAAGGAAGCCTTTGCCAATTCTTGAGCTCTTCCCTAAAGCCAGCCTTGATAACAAACCCCGTCGGAAAACTGATCGGAAAAGCATATTTGGTCTCAAACTCACTCAGCCACTTCTCTCTGTACTCTGTTTCCCTCCATGCTTCAACTTCTGCTACACCCAAATTCTCATCTCTACTCACTAATTCCACTATTTCCAGATCAATTAACCGAAAATCTTCCTTATACTTGTCAAGAATCGAGTCTCTAAAATCCTCTGGCAAGCCTAATTCTGTCCTAATCAACCTCAAAGCGTGAACATGAAGACTACCATCTTTGGACATCATTAACAACTTCTTTAATCTCCCGACAGATTCAAACTCGCAATCTTTTATCACACTCTTTTCTTCACTAATCAAGTCCTTCATTTTCTTCGTAATTCTACAACACAGATTCCTCTTAACTAAGTGGGTAAAAACATCAAACACGTGAGGGTATTTGTGAAGAAAGTGACCCATACCTACGTTCAAGCCCGCTATATTCTTCCACCGGGACATGATTTGCACGGACACAAAGGGACCGCGTTTCCGAGTGGATATGAGTTGGTGGAGCTTGAGGATGGTTTTGAGTTTTTTGTGGTGGGTCGCGAGCTTATCGAGCTTGGAGTCTCTAGTTCGGTTCTCTAACCGGGTTTGAGCAGAATCCACCGGCTTTCTCCATCTTTTCTGCACAAAGGAGTTGAATGCGCCAAAGGATATCTTGGTGCGATTTCCTGACGAGATTTTCGAAAGAATCATTCTTTCCCGGTTTGAAGAATGAAAACTTGGCGGCTAGGGGAGTGAACTAGATCGAACCAAACGAAATATGACTAAAGAGAAGAGCTTGGCATGCACAATACGTTCGCGGAAAGAATCAATGTAAGGTGGGCTCGCAAGAGGTTTAAGATTAGCTGAAATTGTCGGTCAGTTGACAACTATGAATGGTCCTATTCATCGGTACAGAAACTGGCGAGCCCATCATATTATTGGGAAACGAGTGAGATTTCCCGTCTTCTCTAAACCTTGACACAAGTTTGTTTACAATTGACTGAAAAATGAAAACAACTCTCAAAATGATGGTTTACAATTGCGTGATCATAAGTGTAAACTTGACAATATCACCACAGAAGTTCAAAACTTTAACACTCTTTTCAGATCAGATAGTTCAACTACAGTTGGATCAAGGTATCAACAAATTGTCAAAAAGAAAACGTAAAAACAAAACCACTGATTGAACACCACCAAGATCAAAGTTACAAGAAAAGTTTTTCCATGATCTGTTATTTAACATAAGGAAAAAGAACGATTGCTATGGAAAGGGCACTCAGACTAGCTCGCTGTAGAATCTGGCTTCAATGATTCATCCTGAGGAAGAAGAGTAAAAAAAAAACATACATTATACACTATAAACTAAAACGGAAGATGATAATAACAACGGAAGCAGCTTCAGAGTTGAATTACAATCATGCTCCCAATTAGGGAGAGTTGCTTTGGTAACCAAAGTATCTTGAGTTTAAGTTTGAAGAATGGAAGTTGGGTTCACCGACCTTGGTACAAACATATATGTAATGGACATCGGGGTTCTTTCCCAGCGCTGCTTCCACAGAGCTTCCCTCTTCATCTAGTGGAACAGGTTTCGTCAACTCCCAGATTAGTTGTCCAGAGGTTCCTTCTGACAAATACTTTCCTGCAGATTATGAACAACAGTCTTATTGTAGCATTCAAGTCCCTCAGGTGCCAGATGCTCACTACGTTAAAGTTTAGGAGAATAAACATAACAAATGAAAACAAACGATAGCTACCGGCTGGATGAACAGCAGACCATTTTTACCTCACAGAAATCAGCTCTCAAAAGTAATGATCAATCTCGTAACTTTTATGTTTTAGAAAGATTCTACGCCCTGGGAAGTCCTCTCATCACAATCCATACAGGTTTTCCTTTTCTCTTTTTCTCTTAGAACCCAAGAGGCGTCAGTATTTAATGATTCAAAACAATACAAATGTAGTTTTCCAAGTTTCATGTAGATTTCGAAAACTAAACCTCCAATATTTCAGGAACATGGTCAGCAATTCTTCATCACCGCATAGATTCCGAAACCTTGAATGAAGTTTAATTCTTTTTAGATGTTGTTCTGTACAACTTAATAATTCACTTCTTTGATTCAGCTAGCAAAGGATCTCTGTAATAACTCTTAAGAAGAGGAGAAAAACAATGCACAGAATATGATCATTAAAGCAATAAGAGAGGAGGAAGGACATTCTCAACAGAAATCAGAAGAGTCCTGCATGCAGGTCACCTAATCTAACAAAGAAACTGGGATTTTAACAAACCTATGACATGGAGTTTTACGGCCCACGAGCAAGATTCTTTTAACAAGCGCAAGCGATATACCGGAGATCCATATGTCACCTGCAACGCATTATCTCATCAAGAAAAGCAGTTAAGGAAGTTAAAAAGCAAAACGGAAAGTAAGTTATGGATATCTGGAAGCATATATTTTACCAGAAAATAAACTCCTTTATCCTTGAGGACCCTATAGAGTTTGTCATCAACTGCTTCAATATTAGGTGAAAAAATCAAGAAAATAATTTGCAGAAGTACAAATTGCTTTGCAAACCAAAACAAACCAAATGGAAAAATAACTATTCACCAAAAATTCTCACTCCACATACCTCCAAACTTCCTCGAGCATCTTTGTTGCATTTTGTCGTGAACTACTACCACACTAGATGTTCGAAAACAAAAAGGAAATGAAAAGAAGAACACAACCCTTTAGCTATATGGTTATGGCAGCTCAAAATGCTACTGCATAAAGGTCCAGTATCAATTAAGAAGTCGCTTATACACTCACCAAGATGGAATCCAGCGTCCCTGTATTAACCAAAAAAAAAAGAAGCAAAAAGCAATAAAAGGAAAAACTTCATCAACGAATGTCAACCCAAATAAGGTGAAGGGACAGAAATGAATGTCAAAGTGGCACCTTTATCAATAATGGTATTGAATGAAGCTGCTTGGAAAGTACTCATATCTCGAACATCCATTTGAAGATCTGCCGAGTCAATGTGAGGAAACAACAAAATCAAAAACACACCAAACATAGAAAAAACAAAAAGACACTAAAAACCAAACAACTGAAAACTAAACTTGTGAAACAGCAAATACATTTCATTTTAGGTCGATCAGAATACTTGGTCCGCATAGCTTCAATAACCACAGACGATATATCAATGTTCACCACATCTTCGTACCCGTCATCCACCAAGCCCTCACTAAAAGCTACCCACAAAATTCACAATTTCAAGACAAAAAAGATCAAAACTTTATCGATCTTGACATATATTTTTCCAAAAAAAAGGGAACAACAATCAGGAACCAAAAAAAACGATACCGGAGTTACCGCAACCGATAACGAGGACACGGGGTCGGAGACGACGAGGAGAGTACAGGTTGATGAGAGGAGCTAAGGAAGGGTATTTCTGGTACCAATCGAAAGTCGCGGGTTCGTTGCTGTACCTGTTATCCCAGTACCATGCTTCTCCATAAGCTTGCGTCGACGTACCCATCATTGTTTCTCGACGTCCCAGAAGCCTGAAAGTTTAGTTTGGTTGAAAGAGAGTGCTGGATCAATCTAGGAACTGTAGGAGACAAGACATGCTTGACAGATCCAGTTCACATTGAAGTTAGTACCAAATCTTCTGTGCCTGCAACAGTGTTTCAATTCTGCTCTTATCCGTGTAAATACGTAACTCTTAAAGATAAAAAGATGAGAATTAATAAATATGTAAGTCCTAGGTAAAATTTAATTCAATTGGGTAAGAATTGAGTAAAGGAACAGAAGATTTTGTCTCGTTTTTGTCTTATTCTTTGGCTAATAGTTACTTTCTCGTGTGACCGTTTTAGCCTCTGTTTGATTAGGCTTAGGGGGTGCTTGTTTCATAGGTACGAGAAATAAGGAATGGGAATGGAATGAAGATGGATGCTTGGTAGGGAAGTATGATTGGAGGGGTATGAATTTGATTA
>JANKOD010000003.1:2033667-2058062 GCA_026284645.1 Erythroxylum acuminatum
GTCGAATTATGAGATGTGATCGGTTTTGTAGGAAATCTGTGTTGATTGAGGATAAATTTCCAAAAGGGAAATTGTATTGTATTGTTTCGATTTGTATAAGATTGATTAGAATGAATACGAAAGGATTGAAAAAGAAAGAGAATGAAAAAAAAATGTAGACCGGATTTCGGATTGTTAGTGTCTATAAGGTTTCCAACGCGACACTTTGCTAAGATATTTGTTCACGGTTGTCGGACACATTTGTTTCAGTTCGTATGGAATTCGATTCGCTTCCGATTCGTTTTCGCTTCGGATTTGAATTGTTTGCTTGATTTCGTTAAGTTTGTGCTTCGAGGTTGGGATTCGGAAACGGGTCCCAACAGTCCCTCTATTTAAGAAATCCCATATCAAAAATGGAAGCAAGGCTTAAGTTAACTTCTCCCTGTAAATAAGCACCAAGAGGGAAGAAAGCATCCCAAGCAAACTATTCAAAGCAATATAAGCTTAGTAAAATAGAGAGTTTGTGCTTGATAATTTAGCATTACTATTCCTCTATTTATGAGATATTTTTCATTCTCTTTGTATTTATAAGAGTTTAATGTCATGTATATCAATGTATTATCTCTAGTTTTATCTTGTTGTACCCATTATTTTAAATAGTGGAGATATTTTGGACTACAATCACGTGATTTTTACTTTCCATATTGGAAAGGTTTTTCATGTATACTTTGTTGTGTCTACCTCCCATCATATGAGTGGCACCACACACATATGGTAAAATTGCTAGATTTCTCTTAAATCACTTACACAATTTGATTCAAAATCTCTTCCAACCAATTAAATTTTTAAAAATGAGTAAGGAATATAAATTATGAAAATGAAATTTAAGTTTTTTTAAGCTATAACTTATGAAAATAAAAACATGTTAATTTACATTTTTTAAGCTATAAAATTTTTATTTTTTAACCATACTTTGACTAATTGATTGAAATTTAGAGATTATGTAACCTATACTATTATGAAGATGGCTTAGTGAGGATAGCTTATTAGGCAAGGATAATAAATATAGGTTTACCATATGGATTCTCTACCTTTCAAATGAATTCAAAATCAATTGCATTTATGTGAAATGGAAGATTATTATGTGGAGTGAAATGGAAGATTATTATGTGGAGTGAAATTCATTATTGATTTCTTCTTTTTTTGCAATTGCAGATTAATCTCTATGATTATCGTAGTGTTAACCTGGTTATTTTGCATCAATTGAAGGCTTTGGTTAAGGTATTGTGTATACGACAGATATATTACATCATTTGCATTATCAGAGGAATGTAAATTGTATTAAATTAACCATGTTACTTGATTTTACTATAACAATGGAATGGTGGATGCTATGGTTATATTAATGAATTGTACAATATTTTCAAGTATTAAACTATATTTTGAAGATATTATGTAACTAATGATATGTTGATGCAAGAAAATATTAGAGTGTTTTTTTCTTCAAGAGCTATTGGAAATGAAATACCGCAATATACTTGATTTTAAACATTCTGTCATTATAAATAGGGTGCATAAAATATAATTAATTAAAATATATTTAAAATTTGATATAAAACAAATTTTTAACAAATTTTTATTTCTCAAGATTTTTAACAAACCAACTATCATCAAAGGTAACGGTAATCATTCTTTCATCTTAACCAACTATCATAATTATAATGATTATATCCATTCTCATTTATCACTATATTTATTCTTATTCTCATTTCTATTACACTCTGTGAACCGAACGCTTCCTAAATATAACATCATGGGGGATACCTTAGGAATGGGATAATCATTCACTAAAAATAATCAGAGAAGGGTTTATTTATGTAATAGCGTACGTCAATACTGTTACTCTTTAACGATAATACTCCTCTATATATACAAACAAGCAACTACAAAGGATACTACCATTTACAATAATAAATACAAGCACTCTTTAGATAAAATACCAACTATATATTTATATATGCGATAGATTCAGCTGTCAGCCACGTTTGTTACATGCGCCTGATGGCTTCTTTTTGTAATCTTCTTCATGTTAGCAGATACTTGAGTCTCAGTTGCGCCCTGTTCCATATGTGGCTTCCACCGTCGGCATTTGCTTTACCGCCGCCTCATGACAAGACGGAGAAACTGCAGTCATTTCTATTTAAATTTAACTATAATAATAATAATAATAATAGCTGTTTCATATGCAATTTGGCACACAGAAAGAAGAGGAACAATCATTTCATCTTGTTAGGCTCTTTAATTTAATTAAGTCAACTAAATCTATACGGTGTTGATTTTGCATTAATTTATGAAGGCATGGAATTTTTCTAGCCTGCAGTTAATGCCAACAATATATTATATATAGTATTGGAATCCTAAAATATGACCAATGTGGTGACGAAGCTTCTTTTCTAGTATATAAGCTTAATATGATAAAAATTGTTGATTTCAGAAAACCTTTCTCAAACTATAATTCAAAATTGTAAATTGTAGAGACACATTGTATTCAAGTTGATTACAATCAGGTTTGGTGTATATATATTTAACCATAAGCCCTTGAATACAATGTGTCAACTCCAATATATATATGTTGTTTGACTTGACTTATCACGATCTGACATGAAGGTGATAAGAAAATCTTTGTGGTAAAACACCAAACATGACAAAGTCCAGGGAAACCAGCTTTATGTACCGATACAGATATTTAATTACAAAAGACAACCAAAATAAGCTTGATGACGACCGTTCATTAACCATGTACCAGATGAATATGCATAACAGGAGTTCAGATAAACTTGTGATATTAAATAAAATGTCAATAATTTAACTCTTTTTGATTTAATAAAAATATAAAATAATATTTTTATTGAATGATCTATATAAAACTATTGAAAATCTAATTGTATTGTTGTGAATATACGATAAGACTGTATATTACTAGACTTCTCCAAACTCCACGTCTCAGCAAGATTTCTATTAAGTGTTATTGTTGTTGTTGTTGTTGTTGAATATATGATAATTTTATTTTAGTTTAAAGTCTCAAACTATAATTCAAAATTGTAATTAAATTGTAGAGATGTAAACTTAGTCCCTAATCCTAATCGTAAACTTTAAACCTTTAAATCTGAATCTTAAAATTCTAAATTCTAAATTTTAAACCCCTAATCTCTAACAATTATATAATGTTGATTATGGAAAAATAAATTCGTAACTATTATAAATCAACGCATCAACTAGCAATATAATAATACTCGTATTATACTGCGTGTACATTTAAATAAAATTTAAAAACTCGAGTAATATCTTTAACTTTTATCAAATACTTAAACTCACAATTTTTATTTTTACATAATTATTACTTGGTGGTTATAATTCATGCAACATATATAAATTGTCTGAAAATATTTGCAAATGAAACTACCAAACTGAGGTTGCTTAGTTTCTTATTCCCCATTACCCATATCCACAATCCTTGATTCTCGAATTCATCCGTAATGCAAGCTCATGCTCTTATTCCCAATTTCTCTATCTTTTTTCCTGTTCCTGAATTTTCAATACCATTCTTCTTTCATTTATAAATCTTTAATTCCAAATTTCATTTATATATGTTGAGTGTCGAGCGTTTCTTTATTATTCGCTTGAGCAATAGAGGCCAAGAGTCTTCTTTTGTCTTATTGAACAATGATTTTGTAAACCAAAAACCAAAAAGATTGAGAAAGTTTTGACCATTTGTAGTCTTTCCTGTGATCACGTTCGATTTTGACAAAAATCATTTTTACGTTCAAAGTCACCTAGACGAAGCTCGACTTTTTCTTTTTCTAACGTCAGAGAAGTTTACATTGTTAGACTAAGGGCATCTCACAACATTCATACTAGCATCTTTGAATCTAGCTTCAAACAAGATTGAAAGATACAAACAAGTTTATATTATTGATAATATCAACTTTTATATTGTTAATTATATGCTTGTTGGTAAAACGACTTCTTCAAGGCCTTGGAACAAGCAAAGCCTAACTAGGATTAATTAAGTTTAACGTGGACAATCTTGGCGACCAATGACTTGTTCAAAATATTTGACATTTAATATATATTAAAATAAACTTGAGGCATAAGGAACTTTTTATATTAAAAAAACGACTATAAATTTTTAATTTATACATAAAAATCCTTAAAATTTCAGTTGTAGACATATGCGTATATTTTAATTTGTTCAAATACAGTTGAATGTTTAAACAATACATCTAAGTAATAATATACACATGACATTATAATTTCAAACTATAAAATATTTCTTTAACGTTTACAAACGAGCTGTCTATGACCTTAGTTTTCAAAGTTAATATTCCACATTTCGAATATATATATATTATTGAAGTATTGTAATATTGGTCGTCGCTGCCAAACGCGTATATATATAATCACTGGCTTGCAATTAGTATATATAATAACATTGCGTGCGAGAACTAGAATTGGAGAAGCAGGCTAAGAATTCTTTTTTTAATTCTGGATAAAAAATTAACAAGGGAAGCTTCATAAACTTGGTCGCAGTCAATAATTTTTTTAATTCCAAAGCTTGAATCATTAAGCCGATCTAAGAAACGTATTGTCAGCTAATGATATGCACAATCTTTGTAAGAGCAGCGACAGTTTGGTCTGCAATCTTTTTGTTTGGTTGGGTTTATACCAATCGACCTTTTCTCAGTAGAACTTTTCTTTGTAGGATTTTTCTGAAAAGATTTTTTTAAAAAAACCAGTTGACTATTTAGCTATCATTTAAAACAGAGCTTTTTTGAAAGAACTTCGTACAGTAGACTGTTTAGCAACATAAAAATAAAAAGCACTTTTAATTTTAGCTATATTTTATTTTGTAATAAAAATTATTTATGCATATAAATATTATTTAAAGTATATTAAAACAATATGCAAAACACAATATATTAATTATTATATAATTTTAAACCACATGAAACAGAAATGAAAATATATCTAACCAAATCTTTTATATGGATTATAATATAAGTAAAACTAATATCAAAAATTAAATATTAAAACATATAAAAAAGCCAAATAATATTATATAATTCTCAAAATAAACATGAAAATGAGTTTGTGAGTATTGTGGAAATTATATATAAAATATAAGGCAAAAGAGATTAAAAAATAGGCTCATTAATTGATTTGAAAAATCTACTGAAAAAGCGCTTTTTTGAAAAGCTCCAAATTTAAGTTTATTAAAAAGCTGTATTTTAGCTTTTCTTACATGTGAAAATCTTAATTTAAGAGAGTGACAATGGACAAATCATGGTCTGAAGGCCAACGACACAAAAAAGATCATTAGTTCTTCCAAATTAGCAGAAACAATTAGCATTACTCTAATTGTTCAAATACCAGGGTTTTGTTTCTTCTGTGATATACAAATAAAGATTCAGATTTGTCTTCAGAAAGTTCGAACAATGGAACAGGCAGAGCTTGACAGAACAGAGCATAAAAATCTCCAATTTCAGAAATGGATAAAAGATGCTGTTATGCATCATAAGTTGCATCCATCTCTTCTTCTTTCGCTTTCCAGACTTGGATGATCTGGCAGTTGATGACGATACGGTTTCCTGCTTCTTGATTCTCCCCAGATTTCTCAGAACCAGTTCAGAAACATGAACACCAACTGTTTACCTAAGATGTAACCACTTCACTTTGACAGAAAGATACATAAAGGGCTAAAAGAAAGCAAGATAAAGAAAATAACAGAAAATGCATAAAACATTAAATAATTTTGAGCACTTCAATCATGGATTCAACAAAACTGAGCACCTCATCATCTTTCTTTCTCATTTCCCATGATGTGGAATAAGAATGTCTGATACACACATCAATTCTTTACTATGGAAAAGGTAGCTTCTGCACTCACATCTTCCGAAAAATGAGTCAAAGGTCCGAAAGACGTCCATGCGATCGATACTTCATAATCCTATGTATCGCCAATGCATATATGAAACGATGATCTAAGATCTGATCTAAATGACAGACTTAAGCAGACGCGCATTCATATATCTCAAACCAAATTTCAAAAGTTTCCAATGCAAAAAGACAAACAGACAAAGAACAACCAACTCATATGAGCAACTGATGTAACTTAAGAAATCAGAACCAATCATAATAAGTTCAATCCATATCTTCATTTCTCAGAGAAGTTTCCAAAATGCATGCAGCTACAAATTTTCTTCTGTTCTCCAATGCTTCACTTCATTTCCGACAAATATCATACTCAACCAGTTATGACTAGCTCAGAGTCCTATACTTTCAAACTACAAAATCCGGTTTCAAATAGTCCAATGGTTCAATTTAGTTCTCCTACACCAATAAGACTCTCATAAGAACAAGCATGTTGCACGCATATAAATTGCAAAATCCAGCTTCTGGGGGTTAGAACAAAAACAAGGAGAAAGGATTAACCTAATAAGAAAGAACACTTACTAGTAGGAATTGCAGGATTGTAAAAAGTACCATCTTCCCTTTTCAAATTTCAACAAAACCCTCAGCCATTCCCCGGGGTTAACCTAATAAGAAAGAACACTTACTAGTAGGAATTGCAGGATTGTAAAAAGTACCATCTTCCCTTTCCAAATTTCAACAAAGCCCTCAGCCATCCCCTTTGCACGAAATCTCGTGGGTACACCTTATCAATCTAGAACCAGAAAGGAAAGCAATGGACCCTAAATACATCAAACAGCATAGTATAAGCATAAGCAATACACCTAAACCCCAGTAACTTTAAGACAGCTTGGGATGGCAGCAGCAATCCTCAATCTCTGCACAATTCGGATTTTCGCATGCCTTAGTCACACAGATACTCCTTCCTTCAGCTAAAGTTTGGTTCTTATTCATACATACAGGATACACCACTATCCATTTCATGCCTCAACACCGTAAAAGAATCAAGAAAATACAAGTCAAAGTCTGAAAGCTGTATGGATTTGTGAGTCAAAACAATGAAAGAACAGAAGTCAAACAGATTATATACTTTCTTTAACTTCAAACCGTTGATCGTGAACTTTGGGATCATCAAAACGCAGTCGATCTTCTTCAAAAAGAGATCTTCTTTTATGGGCAATTGAAAATATGAAAACCGCAGATCAGTTCTGATACATACCACTGAAAGCATCGGAAAATGAAGAACATTATAGAATTAATTAACAAGTAAACCATTCAATTAAGGACTAACCTCAATGAGCCAAAAGAGAGGGGCAAAGCTCACCAAAAATTTGAAAAAAAGAAGACCTAGAGAGAGAAAAAAAAGAGAGAGAAAGCCAAGAGAGCCGAGACAAAAAGACTTGAAACTTGTTCAGGTCTAGGTTTGGGTTTTTTGAATGAATACGATGTCGTCTAGAGTGTAACTCAAACGCTCTGGTCAGAGAGAGAAAGAAATTAAAAAGACAGCGTGAAAATTGGGGTGATTGATAAATTTCAAAAACCCTTAAACCCTAATACCCAACAACAGTGACCCGATTCACTCGTCCTCTTACCAATGCCTTCCTTTCCGCAGCCTGGTTCTGTTACCATCTGTGAAATCAATCGAGAGCTCAGTATGACTTGATCATTCTCTTCATATATATACGTGTATGTGTCTTGTGGTTGCAGAAAAATTATAAAGCTGACTCATTTTTGGCCTTGCAGTCACAGCAGAGAGCCTCTCCGATGAACGAGCAGAGACCACATATGGAAAGCTTCTGGTGGGTTTTTTTTTTCTTTTTTCAAATTCTGTTTTGTTTAATATTTTGTATTTTTGAGGAGAAATAATTGAACTTTTGAACTGGTTTGATGGTGGATTAGGGAATGGTATTCAGTGCGGTGCCATTTCAGGCTGATCAGATGATTTCCATGAGTAGGGAGCAGGAAGCAGAGCAGCAACAGCAGCAAGGAAGAGTAAATACTGATGGAGAGAGTGGTTTAGTGAAATCACTCCAGGGAATAGTTAATCAATCCGTTAAGCGCTTCTTTAGTCCCAATTATGTAAGCATTTTCCAGTGGAAAACTTATGTTTTTGAATGATCTCTTTCTTGTTTCTTTTGTTTTTTGTTTTTGGTTCTTTAATTGTCTCATTGTTGTCATTCTATTGGTTTATTGGTTATTTACTTAGATGAACAAAGCCTACTGCATTATGTTCATAATGCTGATTGCTAAGTAATTGAATAGCATGACTTAGGAAATCAAACTGCATTGAAATCGGGTCTGGCTCCTGAACACCGCCCGCTTTACTTCTCACCTAAGTAATCAAGCTAGTTATTCTTATGGCAACACACGTTTAAAGCATCTTAAGGTTGATTAGTGGGGTATTTCAACATTTGCTTCACTAGATAGCCATGTAGTCTGATCTTGGAATTCTTATTTGCGTCTGGGATGGAATTGACATTTTATATTCATGCTATGTAGGTAAACTTGTTGCCAGAGGTCGATCTTCAAGGAGTAAGCTGGCACCAACATAAGCACATTATTGCTTTTATCTCTGGCCCAAATCAGGTTATGGTTCATGACTTTGAAGAATCAGGTTAGTGGTTCTATGGCTTTTAAAGAGGGATTTCGAAAGCTTGTACATCTAGTCTGCTTAGAGAATTTAGCTTGCAACTTTTTAGAGATATCTAACTGCTACTTTTGAGTTCTGATCAGAGGGTAAGGATGCTTGCATTTTGACGAGTGAGTCCCAGAGAGACGTTAAAGTTCTTGAATGGAGACCAAATAGTGGAAAATCACTTTCCGTGGCATGCAAGCAAGTACCAAGAGTTCCTTTTTTTCTTCTCCATCTGATATATCTATTTTATGTTATTTGGAGGATAATTTAAGATTTTTAAGGCTGTTTCTCTTGGCTATTGAACTTCAGGGGTGGAATCTGCATATGGGTTGCTTCTTATCCAGGCAATGTTGCATCTGTCCGATCTGGTGCTTCTTCATACTCAGGTACACTTTCCAGAGGTTCTGGAACTCGATGGACTTTGGTGGATTTTCTTCGGAGTCATAATGATGAACAAATAAGTGCACTTTCTTGGAGTCCTGATGGAAGATATCCTTATTAACACACCGTTGAGTTTGTTACTTCACTTCATTTTGGTTGTACTTCATTATTACTAGTGAGAAAATAATAGGCAGAAGATTATCCTTTTTTTTAAAAACATACGAGGGTGAGCTTTAGAGCAACTGATAAAGTTACTCCTTTGTGATCAAAAGGTCACAGGTTCGAGTTACGGAAATAGCTTCTTTGTAAAATGCAAAGAGAAGGCTACGTACAATTGATGTCCTTTCCCTGACCCTCGCAAAGCGGGGAGTCTTGTACATTGAGGTTGTTATTGTTGTCGTTGTTGTTATCCTTTTTTACAAATATGTATATATATATACATATCTATGTATGTATATACACTATTTTGGATCTAAAATGTAGTTACTTTCTATGCTAAATTGTGCTCCATTGTGTAATAATTTCCTTGACATGTCTTCACATATTTGGCATCTGCTTCTTATGAAGGCTCATCATTCACAATATGGGATGTTGCACAAGGTCAGCCAATATTGTCAACCTCTTAAACTGTTTTGATTAGCATCATTTCACATTATTGCACAGATGCATAAATGTAAATTGTGATATTTTTGGTAGATGTTGGGTGCATAATATGAGAAGTGCAGTGTTTAGGCATTTAGCTTAGACGGTCCACCATAGAAATGTCATGATAGGATGAAGTAAATTTATCAAAAGCATGAATAGTATGAGGGTGTTCACATGGCAACATGAGAAGCCTAAATGACACAAATGGTTGAGGAACTTTGGCTTTGGTTAAAAGTTTCGGAGCTTTATCCTGTTCCACTGGAGGGTATTCTAGTGTATAATATTCTGTGGGGACTGTATTGTTCTACTAGTTTTTCCTAGGTTCCTCAGATTTTAATCTGACATTCTTTATTTTTTTAAAAATAATTTTTAGGAATTGGAACACCCATTCGGCGTGGATTAGGAGGCATATCAATGTTGAAATGGTCTCCTACTAAAGATTACTTTTTTGCTGCAAAATTGTATGGTCATAGTCAACTTGCTATGATTTATTTGCATTTGAATAAGATATTGCTCTGTGGCTGATAATTTGATTCTTTCTAGTGATGGAACATTTTATCTTTGGGAGACAAACACATGGACATCTGAACGATGGCATTCAACCAGCGGTTTTGTTACGGTAAACATAAACATTCATTAACCATACATGACTGTTGAATCCATTGTTACGTCTTCCTCATATTCTTCCTTGGCTAATCTTGCATAAATGTGGTCAGTTGGCACCTTGGTTCAATTTTTCTTTTGCTTATAAAATTTTTTCTGAAAAATTAACTCCATCCTATGCCATGTCACTACTTAAACGAATGGTGAATTCAGACAATGTTTCCCCTACTTCATGGTTTGAAATGGCTCCTATTGAGATGAATCGCAAATTTTAACTGTGACCTTTAATGAGTGAATAACTTCTTCCTAGCGGGACTTGAATCAGGCAGTCAAGTGGCAAACTAGTAAAAAATTATTTTAAAAGTTTATTATTAAGCTTACAGGATGCTTTTAATCTTGTTACTAAACTGAACTATCATTGACACTTTATCATGCTTTATGTAATCAGGGGGCAACGTGGGACCCTGATGGGCGTATAGTTCTGACTGCGTTCTCTGGATCATCAACATTGGGGTCTATTCATTTTGCATCAAAGCCTCCTTCTTTAGGTAAGATGGTTTCACGTTTGAGCTTTATGTTCAGCCATCTTAATTTGAACTGAAAGAAGCTTTGCAGGAAGTAAGTTCATCAATTTTAAGTTGAAGGGCTGCATATGATTCTGTAGATTCGTATTGACTCTCTGCAGGCACTATTTAGTCAATCATGCTGATTTATTATTATTTTTGTTTGTTTAGCTTTGCCTTTGTTTTATGACTTGAGGTTGTTTTCTTCATTTTTGATAGCATGTCTGTGCACTGTTCATCTGTTGAAATCCATATATGCTTTATAATTTGTATGCCATTGGCTGGCTGTTTAATTATAAATGTGAGGGAACACTTGGGTTTTATGGTATATTTGAAAAGATTTAGAAAAACAAAGATAAATGGTTGAATGTATAGTAGTATAAGCATCCTATTGTTTGACATGTATGGAGGCATGACCATTTTCTAAATTTGATGATGTTTTGCAGATGCACACCTTCTACCTGTTGATTTGCCAGAAATAATGTCGTTGACTGGAAGGTAGAGGAGAGAATAATCAATCTTTGTTGTGTATGCTTAAGATTTCTTCTTAATGACTTAGATAGTGTTGCTGAACTATGTGCCATATATTTTGGAAGCAGATGTCTAAGGAAATGTTGAGATGCTGCTTTTGAATAGAATTTTTCTCTATATTGAGATATAAAATGAAGACACCTTTAGTTTCTTTGTGCCCCTGTGTAGATATGTATGCTCTCCATCATTGATGGCTCCAGCCTCAATCTCATGGAAGTGGGACGTTGTTTCTGCACTTGCCTAACCCACCCACTGGATTTTGGATTTACTATTGCTCTTTATTTCATTCACTTGTATGGCTAAAACGAAACTCATTTATCACGATGATGATTAAATCCTGTTTTACAGTTTTTAAATCTTTCTATATGGTAATGAACTTGATATTTTCAGTACCTTGCAACATTTGGGTTTTAAGTTTTGGCTCGTAGCTGTCCTTCTTTGAAGAGTTCTTCACATATAACTTTTTCCTTGTAGCCATGGGATTGAAAAGATAGCCTGGGATGCTTCTGGTGAAAGATTAGCCCTTTCTTACAAAGGAGGGGATGGCATGTACAGAGGTCTCATTGCTGTCTATGACACTCGAAGGACTCCCCTGATTTCTGCCTCGTTAATGTGGGCTTATTGTGAACATTAACATCTTCATTTTTCTATTTTTTTCTTGAACTTGTTTCTATATCAGTTCTATTATAAGGCAGCATCTTTCACAAATATTTCCTTACATTCATTTTTGTTCAAATCCAGTGGGTTTATCAGGGGGCCTGGAGAGAATCCCAAACCAATTACCTTTTCATTTAATGACAACTTCAAACAGGGACCATTACTTTCTGTGGTAAGCTGTCTCAAGTTTGTCAAAATTTTCTTTTTGTTTAATGATATTTAGTCTCTTGACATTTTTCTTTTAAATATGTTTACTAGCATCTTATACGTATGCTTTTATATCCTTGGTTTCCCAAATTTGACCATATTTTCAGTTTTATTTAGTATTGTGCCAAAAAGATGAAGTTAGATACATTTCTGTATTCTTACCAGAAAACAAGCCAATTTGCAGGCTGACACACATGTTTATATTGTGCAGTGTTGGAGCAGTGGATACTGTTGCACATATCCTCTCATATTTCGTTCCCATGGTTTTACTAGTTAGGGTAGGCAACTTTCTCCTCATTAGCTACTTTATTCCCTTTGTACTGAAACAAGAAATGCATTGGTGCTTTTGAACAAACTCAAGCAAACCTAGCATTTCTGTGTTACAATGCCAGAGGCATCTTGATTGCTTTCCTGACCATCAGATGCATCTATATGTTGTCACAGGTCAGCATAGTCTATAAAAGGATATTGATCGATTAGCTCTCGGTAGCGAACATGATGTGCAGAAGCATTCAAAAGAGCTTACACAAGCAACATTAGATCACAAATGATGAAAACCACGATAAGCTGAAGGTTCCTTGGAAGTTTTCGAGAGGATTTGTCCTGTCCTGAGGGAATGATAAGTTTTCTTGTAGAGACAAACTGTGACTGACTGATCAGTGATGTGAAATTATTTTAACAATGGTTCTGATTCGTCAATGATTCCCAGTTCTACAGCCTTATTCCAATAGTAACATGCAGCTTGTGAATCCCTATCTCATCATCTCTGGATGCACCATATTTAATCGTTAAGCTGAAAATTTAAAGGGAATCAAGCAGCATTTCTTTTTTTTTTTGGGTAAATCATCAAGCAGCATTTCTTGGAGACTACACACCACTTCTTTTTAGATTGCGACTCTAAGCATTTGCACTTATTCTTCTCAAAGCACCACCTTGTATTTATCTTCTCAACTAATCAGAATTTTGATACATCCAGAACCACCATCTCACTCTCTTCCTCTCTTTAGTCGCACACTACTAGGAGGTTTAATCAAAGCTTATAATTACTGATTCACACAGGCTCTATAGTTTTATCTGCTTCAAAGTCTGATTCTAGCCTTGTCAATTCAGGTGCTAAACAACTAATAAAAACAATCTGACAGATTCAAAATTTCTCCGCAGGCTCCAAGTTTCTGCCAGCTAAAATGTTTTTTATATTCAAGCACAAACGAGATGGAGAGCCGGCCCTGAACAAGCAAAACTCCTGAACTAGACTAACTTTTATGTGAACTACTTGCAACAAATGGGCTATAATTAGCAGGACAAGTCAAGAGTTGGACAAGAACTTGAAACTGTTCGTAACATAAGTAATTGTCATTACTAATTACAGATAATAAGACCAAACGTTATGAAGTTTGTTGTTTTTTGTGATCTCGAGCAGTCAACAATCAACATCCCATCTGGGTTGGGATACCAACAAATGCTCTGCTCCCCGCACGTGAAGATGTGTTTCTAATCTGTATATCATTCTTCTGTAGTAGTTTTCATTCTTTTATTAATAAAAAAATCCACTTTCGACCAATCAATCTTCTTGTGGTAAAAAGCATATGTCATGTTAACAATGTTTTAAGTATTGACTCTCACGTCCTCGGCAGCTTGGCATGTCGAGAGAACGAAAGTTATTAGTAAGATTATTATCCAAAAACTTAGTAATTACTAACAGAACTTAAACATACGTAACGACATTAACTGCCATGATAACTAAACAGTAACATGACACGACAATCTTATTACTACTGGTTACTGTTTATCTTTAACAGAGCAAATTTATGAGTACAGGTTAATGTTGTTGTTCGCTAGTGCAATACTATTACTTAGTTTATGTAAAAAAGCATCGAAAATCGTAGAATCCAACGTAAAATCCGAAAGAGGTTGGTGCAACGGAAGGAAGCATCTGTCTAACTGATAGTGATTGTGGCAGCAGCCCATATTTCAATGTGATGAAGAGAGAGAGAAAGTATATACGTTTTGGATTGGAGAAGGAAAAAGAGCTGATAGGATGAGTGCCTTTGTGCAATTCACCCCAAAGTTCTATTTTTTAATATGATGTTGGAACTATATTTGGAAAAACAAAAATAAAACCCAATAATTATTTGTTGTTTTGGAGGTTTTAGAACAAGAAAGGTGAAAGATTTTTCATTTTTGCGTACAAGAGGGCTGCTGGCTTTTTTATCGCAAAAAGATCACTAACCAACCCTCTTCACCCCTTCTCTTTCTGTCTTCGGACTACTGTCTTTCTCTGATGTTGTGTCTGTGTCATTGATGTTTTTGAAAGATTATTGGGGTTTGGTAGTTTCAAGAGATTGTATAGTTGAGGGAAGAAAAGGGATTGCATTTATTGGTTATGTTCTTGCGTTGGTTGCTGTTTTGAAGATCCTTTCTATGTGTGAAGCAACAAGGGTAGAGGTTAAATTGTGGTTTTAATCATGAATCCTGATAAGGGTCCGTCCTCTTCTGCTACTGCTGCTGCTTCTAATCCTGAAGGGACGTCCAAAACTGAACAAAAGAGGCTATATAAAGTTTGGAAAGGAAGCAATGTTAGTTCTTTTGTTTTATGATTCTTTCTATCCAAATTCTGTACTGACTTTTTTGTTTGCTTCTGTCTCAGTTCTTTGTTTGAGTTTTGTGATTTGTTTCATGGAGTTGTTCTTTCATGGATTTTTTATGTTTTTGGTGTCCTCGAGCATTCATTTACTTTGAATCAGTTTCCTATTTTAAACCTGGAAAGAAATGAGTATATTGGGTCATGTTTGATTCAGTGTAACTTGATACTGGACTTGTTGCATAATTCAAATTTGTGGAGATCAAGATTGGGAGTGATTTAAGAAGCAATGATCTTTCGAGTATTGAGCATAGAAACATCTTTTTGTGATAATGATTTGGTTAAAGTTCACTTCAAAATGCTTCGTTACTGATCATAAACATGCTTTTCTTTTATTCTTCCTATCCTTTTGATCAGTGAGATTAGTCTCTGAATTCCTTCTTCAATCTTTATTTGATTTTCACTTGTTGATGCCACAGTTCTAGTGGTTTCTTTATCTTGTTTACGTATCTTAATGTTTTTCTGTTTTCTGAGAATTAATGAGTCCACTAATCCGACTTTAAAGTCAACCTTTTTCTGGTTTATCATGCAGATCTATGTGTTTACATCATGTTTGATGTAATTTCTGGATTAGATGTTTGTTATTCTGGCCGAGAGTCCTTTTTTCTCGTTTATATATTTTTCATACTTTCAGTCCCTGAACTTATGTCACACAGCCCATAAATGCATATGAACAGGTTGTTCTTTGACATTCTTTTGTATCCGACTCTGGTAATGCTGGCTCTAATGAGGCTTTATTATACTCTGTCAGAGATTCTTCTGTGGCGGGAGATTGATTTTTGGTCCTGATGTGTCGTCATTGCTTCTATCCACATTTCTCGTTTGTGCTCCTGCCATCACCTTCTGTATAAAAATGTCTCTCAAGATTGCAGATAAAGATACACAGCATCCTGAACGGTGGTATCCTATATTGATCATTGGCTTATTCCTTACCATATCAGTGAGTATTTCTTTTCTGTCTGGATTCAAGCAGTCGTGACAGTCGAGTAACATTCGATCTTATCAATGATAAAGAGCCCGCATGATCTATTAAATTACTCAGTGAAGCAATCTCTGTGCTATGTTCTTCTTTCCACAGTAAACTGTTAAAGATGTTAAAACTTCTAGGTTTGATACAACTTGAATTTACATATTGCATGTTATTATTTGCTATACTTTGTGTATGCAAAGTGATTTATCTGAAGGGTGGTTAATGCCTTTGCAGGATTTAGTGTTTCTCGTATTGACCTCCAGCAGAGATCCTGGAATAGTACGCAGAAATACAAGGCCTCCTGAAACAGATGAGGTGTTGGATATGCCTACTCCATCTATGGAATGGGAAGGTGGAAGAACCCCTTATCTAAAACTACCTCGAACAAAAGATGTGGTGGTAAATGGCCAGACAGTGAAAGTCAAGTTCTGTGATACTTGTTTACTTTATCGTCCTCCTCGTGCTTCTCATTGTTCGATCTGCAATAACTGCGTTCAAAGATTTGATCATCACTGTCCATGGGTTGGTCAATGCATTGGAATCGTAAGTTAACATTTCTGTTCTTGTTCATCACTATTTCTGATTCGTCTACCATGAAGCTGACTTAAGTTAGAGTGATTGGAGTAATGATATCTGACATCAATGTTTATCTCTCCTAATGTTTTCTACACTTTTGTTTCCCAATTCCATACTATTTCCTGATCACAACTTCCACTGTATCGAACTATAACTCAAATGGAAAATGTATGGATGTGTTCATATCTGCCTTGAATGTGTATCTGTTTGCTTGGCGTCATAAAATTTATGTCTACGGATAAGGATAGAATACTATATGATCAAATCGTTGTCTATATTTAGGCTGCTTTAGAACATTAGATATCTTAAATTTTATTTTCCTGTTAGAAACTAACAAAATGGCTGCGTCTTCATTGCAGCGTAACTATCGATTCTTCTTCATGTTTATATCAACAGCAACCGTCTTGTGCATATATGTCTTTGCATTCTCTGTGGTCATCATTCTTGACAAAGGGAAGCACTTCTGGAAAGGTGTATCACGCGATGTCACCTTAGCTATTCTTATAGTCTATTGTTTCTTTCTTGTCTGGTTTGTTGGTGGCTTGACAATCTTCCATTTCTATCTCATTTGCACGAACCAGGTGAGTCTCTTATCAAACTGCTTCATGACAACTGCAGAATATTCTTTAAGTTCTTGTTGGAAGTGCGAAGCATCATTATTAGAATATAGGATGCTGTGAGATAAATGAAGAAGTTAATTATCACATTCTCATATTCTGGTGAGAAATTTCTTCTTTATGATAGTCTGGTAATGATTTAATGCAGACTACCTATGAGAACTTCCGATACCGGTACGATAAAAAGAAGAATCCATATAACAGGGGAATGCGAAGAAATCTATTAGAGATCTTCTTTTCAAAGATCCCGCCTTCTATGAATGAATTTCGATCCTTTGTGGATGAAAACGAGCTTTTGGTAATAGGTTCCGAGACACCAAATGTCAGGGATGATATGGTTGACTTAAAGGACAAATTTGATTTAGAAATGGAAGCCAAGTTTTCAGAAGAAAGTCATTATTCACTTCCTGAAATACGGAAAAATTTAGATCAGGCTGATGATGATTCAGATGAAAATTCAATGTCACAGGAGGAAGGAGGGCCTACTTTTGATCCTGTTGAGCAAGATGTCAACAATTCCTTGAAAGATCCCATTGTGGAAGATGGACTAAGAGAATCTATAAGGAGATCAAACGCTGGCAACTCTAGAGACCTTAGGGAAGGTTCTGCCATTGGTGATGATATGAAAGAACTTAGCCTGAGATTTATTGCTGAAGAGGCACAAAGAGAAACAAGGAGATTTTCTGCTGAAGAGGGGATGGGAGATTCTGTAAGATTCCATGCTTTTGGAAACCAGAACAAAGACATGGATGGGATTGATCATCATAATTCAATTTGAAACTCAGCATCATTTATTCTAATCTAGAGGTTTTCATCTCTCTTTTACCTTGCATGATATGCATATACCATGAACTTGTAGATACGCCCATATTATCTTGAGCACTCTCTCTCTCTCTCTCTGTTTTAGCTAATTTTAGGAATTTGAACAAGCCTATCAATGTCACAAGATTGGATAATTACTCACATGCAGTAAAACATAAATTTCCATAGCAGGAAGCTCAAAACTTCAAATACTGAAGTTTCTCTCATCTTCTACTCTTTGCACTCTTGTCTTCTAGTGACATTGCCTGAACTGTCTTAACCTTGGTGTTTTGACAGGTTTTGCCACATAACAAGTTTCCACATGTTATGAGTTAATGCTAAGGATGATTTGGTCTTGTGATCGTTCCACTCTCAAAGAGCTTTTATTTGCAGCTTTCTTCTGCTCACTACAAAGGTCAGAACTTGTGTTTCTTGAAGCTGTAAATGTCATCTTTCACAAAAATAACGTGGAAACCTACCTGTGAAGCTTCTTGTAAGGTTCAAGTGGCAGACAATTGTCTTATATGTTGACATTCTTTAGTTCAGTCATCTTTCAGATTAAGAATTCTCTACTAGTCTGTCATTAGACTTAGGATTTCTGGAACTTGTATTTCGTTTGGAGAGAAATTTGTAAAACTATTTTCAATTTAAGTATAGTTTACTTACACCCTCGAAATATAATCACAGAAATTATCATGCATTTCAGAAAAATTATTTGTCAAAACGGACAGAAAGAAGAAAATTTTAGAAAATCAATCCAACTCACTGATATTTTATGGTGCTAGTTTCTATTATATGATCCTTCAGGTAGAACCTAAAAATAGTTGAAATCCAATCAATAAATCTTTTTATATGGACTTGCTCTATCACATTCGGTAAGTCAAAAAATGGCTTAATAATCTAAAATCTGCATAGTTTCTTAGAAACATCCAATGTAATCAGTAAAGCCTATACATTTCTACCACGTGTCAATAGCCCATTTCCTAGATTTCAGTGGATGAGATTGAATCACCTGTCAACCATTGTATATAACTCAGCTCGTATCCTCCTCTACTCCTCCTTTCGAAGTTCATTCTTCCCGCCATCAATAAAGCTCGAAACTTTACTGCAAAAAGTATGGCTACAGAGATGGCCTTTGTGAAACCAATTTCCAAGTTCAGCAGTACCCCTAAATTTGGAAACCCGAGAGCATTCGAATGCTCGAAGTACAGCACCATTAAAATGTCAGCCACTGCACAGCCTACCATACAAAAACCAAGAAAGAAACGCAAAAAAACTGCTATAAAGGAGACCCTTTTGACGTCAAGGTTCTACACCACCGATTTTGATTAGATGGAGACCCTCTTCAACACTGAAATCAACAAGAGCTTGAACCAGACTGAATTCGAGGCATTGCTTCAAGAGTTTAAGATTGACTACAATAAGACACATTTTGTTAGGAACAAGGAGTTCAAAGAAGCTGCTGACAAAATGGAAGGCCCATTAAGGCAAATCTTTGTTGAGTTCCTGGAGAGGTCTTGTACTGCGAATTCTCTGGACTCCTTCTCTACAAGGAGCTTGGAAGGAGGCTCAAGGTGTGGTTTCCTTATAAAAGTTGCCTTTATATTCTAAAATCTTAGTATCTAGAGTTTATTCATCACTCTGCAATGTATTCTTTAGCTGCATCATAAATTCTTTCTGGATGCAGGATTTTGTATCTAAAGTTTCGATCTTGTTATGTAACTATGTGAAAAAATTTGCTATGCAAAACCAAATTTATGTAACTATGTGAAAAACTTACTATGCAAAACCAAATTTAACTTGCATCAGAAAAATGCTTAAAAATGTGACATCACTCTGTTAACGTGTCACTTGTGGCCTATATATCTCTCTAATTGGCAAAATAAACTATTTTTATGATTTAATTTTGCAGAAAACCAACCCAGTTGTGGCAGAGATTTTCTCCCTCGTGTCCAGGGATGAAGCCAGACATGCAGGGTATTGAGGCACTTTGCTTTCTCTTTCAACTATGTAGAGTTTTGCCTGATAGATACATGGAAGATGAATCTAAAGTTTATATTGGTTGCAGATTTTTGAACAAGGGTTTGTCAATTTTTAATCTAGCATTGGACCTGGGATTCCTAACAAAGGCGAGGAAATACGCATTCTTCAAGCCAAAGTTCATTTTTTATCCTACGTATCTGTCCGAGAAAATTGGCTACTGGAGGTATATCACAATTTACAGACATCTCAAGGCTAATCCTGAGTACCATTGTTATCCCATTTTCAAGTACTTCGAGAACTGGTGCCCAGATAAGAACAGACATGGTGACTTCTCTGCATTGTTGAAGGCACATCCCCAGTTCCTCAATGATTGGAAAGCCATGTTGTGGTCACGATTCTTCTGCCTATCGGTAACATCTTGGTAAACTATAAGCTTTCCTTTCACTGGACTATCAATGGCCTTCTAGTACTCTTTAGCCTGCACATTATCGAATTCTGCACATGTTAGTCTGTCAATGATGCTAAGTTTTGTTTCAAAGGCAACTAGGACTTAGTAAACAGATAGAAATGTATAAACCTCTATCAATTTTTCCAATTATTTTCAAAATCTATGCTCCTATTCTTGTGTTTGTTTTCAATATTCAAACGCAGCAGAAGTACTGGCTTTCATCTCGATACTAATATAAACAAAATTGATCATGTATAAAATTCTTTCTCCAAAAATATTTCATAATCTCTTCTATTTTTGCAGGTCTATGTGACAATGTACCTAAATGATTGCCAACGAGCCGCTTTCTACGAAGGTATCAGGTTGAACACCAAGGAATTCGACATGCATGTCATCATTGAGGTGAGGCTAATATTCTCTATTTGCCCTTTGAATACCTAATAAATAACATGCAATATAACTAAGCATCTAGGATCCAAGTCCAACCATAGCTTTTAAGTGATCAAAAGCTAATCTTCTCCTTGTGCCCTATGAACCCAAAGAAGGGAACAAAAAGATACTGCCTGTTTTAGCTGCCTATAATAGCTCCAAGTTTGAGCTGAAGTGATATCTATCTGCAAGAAAGTCACTTTTATAGTTGTGACATATTGGTTAGACTGGATAAATTATACAACTGCTCAGCAAAATAGCTTCAGGAATCTATTATTCCATAATCAAAAGAAGAGAAAGAACAAAATTTCAGAATTCTTGAACTTGGGTTTAGACTCTTTTTAACTGGAATCCCTATTGCAGACAAACCGTATCACAGCTAGAATCTTCCCTGCTGTGCTGGATGTTTAGAATCCAGAGTTCAAGAGGAAGTTAGACAGAATGGTAGGGATCAACCAGCAACTTATTGCTATTGGAGAGAGCGAGGACATTGCCTTGGTGAAGAACTTGAAAAGGATTCCACTGGTTGCATCTCTGGTTTCTGAACTATTGGCCACATACTTAATGCCACCAATTGAGTCTGGATCTGTCGATCTTGCAGAATTTGAACCTCAACTTGTTTACTGAAAGTCTTGTAAGTTCAATTAATCTTCAGGTTTAGTGTTGTCACTGCGACACTTTCTGTACTAAACTGAGGAAATATTTGAGGGAGAATTCCACTACCAATGTAGATTAACTTTGTTTAGTTCAGTCCAAACCTTAATAGAAAAGCTAGTCATGATATTCCTTTTTATTCAATCAAATTCATTTGCATACTGAATTTCAAGTGTGAAGAAGGCTCTGAGCTAAAAGCAAATGTAAGATGTTGGGTTTATACAGCCACCAGTCAGGTCAGAGCCAAGCCAAGAATTTGAAGAGTTAATTTAAAGACATTGAATTGCAGGTCTTTGTGACAAAGCACATACACAAATTTTGATATGAAACTTCAATTGAAAGAACACGATTTCAAGTTCCACACCAGTTAAAAAGTAACAAATCAAGGAACCAACAATTGCTTTTTTACCAAAGAACAAGTAGCTCATCAGGTGCAAACTTTACACCAACATATTGACATCTTCCACTTAAAAATTCGAGCAACATGCATGTTGATACAGAATCAAAGATAAAAATTTCAACCTATACCCAAATCCCATTTGGAATCAGAAGCTTTATATCCTTACCAATGACATGACCGAGAGAGGAAAAAAAAAAAAAAAGAGTAGCCGGGACAAGGAAATGAAAAAAAAACTGGAAAGCCCAATTCTCAACTCGATCAAACAATCCAGAGCCACAACCTTTACTTATCAAGAGTACCCAAAAAGAGTAGAAGCTAACCTGAGCAGGGACTCTAGTCTCTACAGCGAAGAGAAACTCATTGAAATTCCCAGAAATAGCAGGGAACATGACCGTGGGAGACTGGGAAGAACATCTTAATGATTGACAAAGAAATGGGATCATGTCCCATACTAAAAAACTTGTAAAAAATTTACCACAAAACCTGACCACACGCACATGAAAGATATTACGAAATCCCCTGTAAGCAAGCCCTCCCCAACAACCATCTTGAGCAAAGATATTGTCTTCTTGCCTTGTGTGTTGCTAACTTGCTGTGTGAAGGACTTCCATGTTTCGTGGCATATATATATATATATAAAAAAAATAGTCTGACATTTTCCGCATCACCATCTCTTGTTACTACTTTAACAATTCTGAAGCCACGAAACATATGGAAGCCCTTCTCCTGGAATTACAACGATCCAATTCTCAGCTTCTTGGTGTTTGTTCGTTTCCTGGTCAAACAAATGCCGAAAACGAAATGATCCCACTTCGAACATAGCCACTGATCCCTGTGCCACCCTGTTCACCACCCTGAGAGGTGCTCGGAGGATTCCATGGGAAGGCAAAAGGGGGCACTTAGAAACTTGGAGTTCGACACAAACATCCCAGGCAGATGGGTCAAAGTGGCCACCGGCAGAAACCTGAAGCAGGAGCTTGAAAACTCCGGTCACGTTGGTGGTGGTTCTGGTATGTCCAACGTTTCTTATCTGCTTCTATTGCACGTCAAAGCCACCGTGGCACCTGCCACGCCAAAGCCGTCAACGCCCAGCACATGGTTGCCGGACGAGGAGCAAACCAAACGACCAAAGACCTTGACTTTAGTTGCTTCTGTGCCACTAATGATGTAGCTGTGAGCTCGAAGCAGCTGAAAGGTGGCAAGTATCAAAAGGGCAAGGATAGCTGAGACGAGCTTCATCTTACAAATTTAGCAGGCCTTTGGAATGGTACGAATTGAATTCAAATTGTAGCAATGAATTCAATTTAAGTATTTAGAAGCAGAAAAAAAGGGGTTGGTTCAATTCATAATTCAATTCAAGTATTTGGAAACATAAAAAAAGGAGATTGATTCAATTCATACATGAATTGAATTTTATCATCCTTTATAAATTGAATTCACCTAAAAGTATCTGAATTAAATTACGAACTGAGACTTCAATTCTTTTTTTGAACGTTGAAAATATTCTTCCAATAATACTCATCTAATTCTACCGTATATCTCTTCACCTGAAGCAGCTCCTCCTACCTCAAACAGTCTCTCTTACTAAAAAACGGAACAACACTTTCTCCATGAATCAACACTTCCCACTATATCCAAGTTTTCCCTTTTCTTTGTTCACGAGTATATTTTCCTTTTTCTTTTTTTGTTTATGATCATCGTTCTCTTTCAGATCCATCATTCAGTTTAGCTTCTCCTTTTATTTTTCATCTTGTCTGCATCGTTCGATTGAATTCATTTTGATTGTGTTCCAAACAATATAATTGAATTCAATTATAATATTACTAGGTTTGTTTCAAACAGTGTAAATTGACATGAATTCAGTTCAATCTCATTAATGTAGTTGAATCCAATTCATTAATTAATTCCATTTTCCTTTTTTTTCTAACATATAACTCCAAAGTTTGCATTCGAGGGACTTAACATTATGTGGATATTGTTTCCGTAAATAAGTGAGTGAAGATGTCTTGTAAAGTACCAAATGCAAGCAAATGGGCTAGTCTACTCATTTTACCACAAATTGTACAATATAAACCCTAATTTGTATAGTCTCCAATTCAATTGGATAGCTTATGAACACAAATTCAAAATGATAATTTGATGATGTGAAAATTTGTTCATCCGAGAGTAAAGATTATAATTTGTTGATTGACAAATTAGATAACCAATCACATTATTGGAGTCAAATGTTCAAAAATGAGTTAAATGGTTTTAACTCATTTATTAATTGTTAAAATTTGTGTAAAAAATAATTTTTTTAAATTTCATACTTTTCAAAAAAAATATGCATAATATTTTAAAAACACCTTCTATTATTAAAAGTATTTAATAAAATTTAGGTTAACTTATTTTATATATGTAATTGAATGAATATTTTTACCTGATTTTAATAGTACTACTACTTCTAAAATCACCTAGTAAAAATCCAAACATAGAATTTGGGAAGATCCTGTCGTACGCAGCCTTATCCCTAATTAGTAGAGAGGACCTGATTTTAATAGTAATTTTTGTAAATATAAACTTAACAAAAAAATTTCTTAATGTTTTTACTAATATAAAATACTTTTGTTGAAATAAATTAAAATATTTAAAGTGACATGAAGGATTATTATATCATTTTTTGGCATTGTTGATTTTCATATTTTTAGAAAATTGTTTGAAAATCA
>JANKOD010000003.1:2058162-2068631 GCA_026284645.1 Erythroxylum acuminatum
CCGATCTAATCCAGATTGGAATTGCTCCAAAAAAAAAGAGGTCAACTTTTTATCCTATTAGAGTTAAAACTCACTCCTACCTTTTAATTTTATACTTGTACAGATTAAATTTCACATTCACCTTAATATTTAAAGCTGAATAGTGTTATCTATTTTAAATCTTAAATCTCTTGTTTTATCTGTTTAACTTCCGTTCTTATTTTTATGTCATTGAAAATTAGACCTTCCAAATATCACTTTTTGCCTCTTAAAGAGGGAATATAAAATCAACATAAATAACTAATATCACTAAATCAAGTCTTTGTACTAAAAAAATTGATTATTTAGAGGTATTATTTCTCAATGTCAATTAACTTATTACAACAACAACATCTAGCACCCACTAGAAATTCCTCTGAGAGACAGAATTTAAAGAGGTTCAATAGTACGCAACCTTATCCCTAATTAGTAGAGAGAAACTGATTTTAATAGTAATTTTTGTAAATGTAAAGTTAACAACAAAAGTTTCTTAATGTTTTTACTAATAAAAAATACTTTTGTTGAAATAATTTAAAATATCTAAAGTGACATGAAGGATTATTATATCATTTTTTGGCATTGTTGATTTTCATATTTTTGGAAAATTGATTGAAAATCAAACTTATGGATTCTTATTAGCTTGAAACATAATGTGTAAATAAAAAGAAATTAAAATTTGGAAAAGTAACCAAACTCTTTTGGGTGGTGAGTTTGTCTCTTTCCCTTTATTCAAAACAGAAGTAAGGAGACCATGCACGTAGTTATGGAGAACCGATCAACTCATGGGCTCACAATAGAGAATAATCCAGGCACAGCGTTAGCAGCAAACCCCACCGTCGAAGGGACTACACTGGTCACGTTTATGGTGGCTCGAAGGCACCCGGTGGGAGGCAAGACTGCGCACCTGGCAACTGGGAGTTGCACATATATGGCACAAAAAGAAGGATCAAAAGCAACACCGTCAAGTAAATCCAAAACGACCTGAAAGAACCCGTTGGTGTTTGTAACGACCTTTGCGAGGCTGGTTTCGCCTCCGTCGCAGGACAGAAGCACGTCGACTCCGGCCAAGCCCCTCGCGCCAGGCGAAGGGTTACCTCCGACGGCGCAGTAGAGGCGACCTGGGATAATAACTTGAGCTATAGGGATGCCGTTGACGGAAAAAGCATGAGCTATGGAGGCTGTGGCAAGGAAGAGGAGGGTAGCGATGAAGACGGAGGTGTAGGCCATTGATGAGCTTGTGTGTTTTAGCTGAGGATGTTGTTTCTTCTGAGAGAGTCGCGTATTTATAGGGTTTTGTGGGAAAGTGGAGTTATGGGATTGTTCATGTCCCATGCAGTTCAGTTGTTAAAATGTTTGTATTGAGTTTGAACCATCCCGTTTGATGATAAAAGACACACACTACCTGCTATGGAAGTATGGATGGCAATGTGGGGGGGTCCGACCTAATGTCAACTATTTATGATCAAATTGGATCCAAGATTTAATTAAATTCAAGTTATTAACATTATTTTAGTCTTAAATTTATAAACAAATAATATTATTTTAGTTCAAAGAATTTGAATTTCAATTATTTATGCCCGATCCAAAATTTAATTAAATCCGAGTTATTATAAAATATCATTATTATGATATAATTCATTAAAATAACATCACTTTAATTTAATTTTCTTAAATTTATTACCCCAAACAATATTATTTTAGTTCGAAGGATCTCAATGTCAATTATTTATGGTCCGAGTTCGACCCAATATTTTTAAATATATGTGAAAGTAACTAATAATGCAATCTTCTAATTTAAGGGTTCATTTAATGTTTAAAAAGTAAGGCTACAAAACTTTAATTATTAGAAATTCTTTCCTAACTTGTTTATGACAAGAGGTATTTATGACAAGAGGCATTAGAAAAGTTCATTGATTTTCTATGGAGTTATATTTAAAGATGACAATGACCAGCCCATAAACACAAATTTAGATATTTTCAATGAACCGACCTAAGGCCAAAGCCAGGCCCAAACTAACTTGAAGCTCAACTATTCTAAGTAAAATGACATTAGAAGAGTTAGGTCTTATATAGGTTTAACCTAAATAGCCAACATAATTTTAAAAAGACATTGTTTAATTTTTAAAAAATTGGTAAGACTGCTCATAAGCCAGCCCTTTGTCATCCCTAATTATATTTTCATAGAATTAAAATTTAGAACTTTGTATTAATTCTATACATAATTAGAAAAATACTAAGGAAGTCATTCTCTTTTTTGGAAAAAAAAAAGAGAATATGCTACAGCTGAGAGGGGGGGAAAAAAGAAGAGACTGTTAAAGTCCTTTTAAGCAGAGAGAGAGGTAAAAATAATGATTTGCAATAAATGAATATAAGTTACAACAGAACAGACCAAACTGCAAGAAGACAGAACAAGTACCAGGACTGTAGTGAAGGCCTCAGTCCTCTTCCTCTTCAGTCTCTCCTTCCATCCCAAAATAAAACCAAAAGCAGTAGATTTCACAACCCATTTACACAAAAAGCAAAAGAGATGATGCCCTGAACTAAAATTACAGTATGAACCTCGGATTCGAACAATTTTAATTTCAGGGCAAACCATACAGTTCATATGTTTACAAGGAATATCAGCAAATGACACAATCTCTAATGTCATCAACAAACGAGAAAAGTACCTCTATAAGATGCAGGGACTGCATTAGTAAGCAAATCCATATCAGCTTGACAGGAATGAGGTGACACACCGTGGCCAATTTGCCGGATGCTTACCCAATTCAGCACCTCACGCGAAGAGAACAGCCCAAACAATGCCAGAAAGAATAACCAAAATAGGCTGCTTCATGAAACAACCAAACCATCCTCAAGAACTGTCAATCTTCACAGATAAGGATTTCAGGACCCGTGTTTGTCATTTGTCTTCAGCTGATGGAAACCCTATGCCCTTTACTGCCGTAGGCAGGAGGTGAAAGATGATTCATAAGATGTGCTGATTCATACTGCTAACTTTAACAGAGGAAATATCCTATCCCGATGTGTCAATCTCCTTTCCATGGTCATCCTCATGAAAATTTCTCCTCAACCTTCTTAACCATATATCATAATCAATAGGATATGGAGTACCACAAAGACTGTCCACGTAGTCGGCAAATGCTTTCAACACAGTCGACACATCACCAAGTTTCTGTTGAATCAATCTCCTAGACCAAGAGGCCTCTCTCCATTGAAGTGCACCCTCAACTGAATCTAGATCTGGTAAAGAACCACCACATGAAAAATAAAGCATATAAACCAAGCTCTCTGCATCTGAAGCTGAGCACAACTTTCCCTCCTGCAGAGCATAAGTGGATGAAAAATGGAGATTCATTGCAGGGCGATCCCTATCTTCGAGAATAGCATGACCCCAACCAATGAGGACAAAATAGGGATGCCTTGCATTAGATGTCACACAAATAACATTTTCCGTTCGGATATCTCCATGCCGAATGCCAGCAGAAGAGGCAGTGGAGAGTGCAGACAAGCAATCATGGCAACACCGAATGGCCTCATCCACACCAAATCTGCCTGAATTTACCATATCAGTAACTGTTTCACCAACAGGGCTTGTCACCAGAATTGGGGTACCACACCATGGGTGATCACAATTCCCACCTGAGTTAGGTTTCCTGCACTGACCCGGATGGACAATCCTGCCAGAAGCACTCAACTGAGGTAAATACTTGCTTGATAATCCTTTTTGTCTCATTAGAGTCAATATTTTGGTCTGTCTTTGAACTTGATACCACAAGTTCATATCCTGCCATGCCGGTTCAATTTGAGAAGGATGGGAACCAACATAAAGGAACAAAGATTTACCCGGATCTTCGACAGCTGAAGCTAGATAATACCGTAGCTCACCATTGTGCAGCACTTCATTGATTTGATAGCCCTTCTGTTGATCTGAGTCCTCCAACCACAATACAGATCCCACATCCAACTTCATTGTTAACTCTTCAGACTCAATTTTGATGGATTCATCTTGAACCTCAACAATTTCAGGATTTACAGTGTGCTGCTGGAACCTAAACAAACTACTTCCATTGACCATGCTATCTCCCAATTGCCTCTCCACTCTTCTTGTTTGGAGGCGAGAACCATGGTCAGCTGCTAAGTCCTCAATTGAGTGTTTTGGCATCCCCATATATTGAATAATGCAGTGGAAGGTTGCAAAAAGTACCTGCAAAGCACCAATATCACACCAATTCGCATTGCCGAGTTTATTCCAAATCCTATCTATTGGAGAGACAGAGACTTTACAATGCTTCTGTATCCAGTCCGCACAACAGTTGTATACATTATTCACATCAAACTCCAATCTATTTACATCTCCCTCAACTTTAATAACCCCTCCGTATTGAGAATCAACAACAAGAGCAAAGACCGAGTTTGAATTCTCAGAAAAGTTCAATCTGCTTAATTTTCTTGACAATAAAATGCGTAAAGCATAGAAAAGAACGTCGCCTAGAACAGATAAAGAAGGTTGCCTCTCACTGCCCACAGAAAAATTTCCAATATCAGGCCTCAAGAGTGCTAATTCAAGAACATGATCCCACTTTCCATGTGGATGTCTAGGGCTGTCTAATAATACACCAGTTGCACCAAGACCTCCAAGCATCCCTTTAGCTATGGCCTTCTCAGCCTGGTAGAATTTTAAGTTTGAATTGTACAAACAGGCAATGGAAAAAGGCATTGGATCATCTTGACTCCAAAAGGCCTCCCACAAACCCTTCACACTTGCATGCAAAAAGTCTTCAATAGCAAGATATGCAGTTGCTTCAACAGCATCTGATGTTGAAGCATAGACAGCATTGGGCATCCTAATTAGCTGCTGAAATGAAACTCCCTCCAATGCATAGTCAAACTTTTGAAGTTCTATCAACTCAAAAGGTACATCAAATGCAGACTTTTTTCCAGGTGAATTCTCAGATATTGATTCAAACCAGTCTTCAAGCTTGGCAGTCAAGGCCTCACTGTCCAGAAGCCTATAAAGAAATTCTTTACGGATACGAGACCTAGTGCCAGATGATACACTAGATCTTTTTGTCCCAGACTCTACTGATTCTTGGTCTGGGGATCTACCTGTTAAATAGCAAGTTTTTGCATTCATTATTCAGCCCCAATATTAGTATTCCTATAATATTAAAAACGTATTCCTACAATATTAAAAACAAATAAGATGCAACAAAACACTCTCAAGGACAAAAAGAAAATGAAGAGAAGCAGTAAGTTTAAGAGATCGAAAAATGTGGTGAGATCGATCATGTTCTTTGAAAACTAGGGAAATATACAAACTTGCATCCTTCATCTATATTTTCAAACATGACATAAAATGCTTAACATTTTTTCAAAATAGAAGGATATCTACTTAATCTTGGAAAGTTGAGATACAGAGATAAGCAGACAGCAACCTAATGTTTAAGATTTCAATAAATAAGAAGCATAATGTTCCATACAGGAAAATATGGAAGAACAGACTCAGGCCCATCAATTCTTACATTTTCAAAATTGCTTCTGTTTCCAGAAAAAATTTGTGCCGTACATTACCAATGACAATGAGCTATCAGAAATTGACTTTAACTTCCAGTAGCAATGCAACAACTTAATGCACAAATTTTCCTTCTATAAAAAAAGTTAATGCAACCCAAAAAAAAAAGAAAAGAAAATGGAGCACTATTTTCCCATCCAACATGAGCTCCAAAAAGCACCAAATAAAATTCAATTAAAAGCTGCTGACCAAGGTGAGAAGACTGCTATTAATTGTGATACGTCACTTCCATAAAATATTTGGGATTACCAACAAAATATAGTTTACATTTGACCAATATGTGGACTAACACAGACGCCTTAACATGGTCAAACAAAAATCAAAATACATGCAATGTTATTGTGGTCCTCATTGAGCATATTTTGCTTCTGCTCTTGACTCACACCATCACACTCAACACAATATCAATAACTAGCACAACAAGATTGGTCATAAGTCACAAAAGGCATTAGTACTATGGAACTTTACTCTCCTGAGATTTTTTAAATGCACAGTTCAAGAAATAAGAGCTATTGAGATTATTTCTTTTACTAAAAATGCTTTAATATAGCCAACCAAAATTTTGTACTGCAACTAAAAGTTTTGACGACTCTCTTGCAGTAACCAGCTTAACTTTGTTTGGATTGCAAACTTGGTAAAAGTTGCAAATGCTCATCACATTTTCAGACAAGTATAAGTGCACATAACAGCCATATTACCCATGGAACTGCAACCTAAGGAAGGGGATTCAGTGACAATCCTAATCTTAAGCACTTACTCATGAAGCGAATAATCTAAAGACTTGAAATTCCCCTCAATGTTGGATAGATGTCCAAAAGCTTTTATGTTATATACCAAGCAATGCCCCGTTTGACCACATACAAATATATACATGAAGGTGAATCTGTATTTTCCAAAATTCTGGAATACCTTATTTGTTTATTGATACACGTTCAACAGCAGTAAAATAAATACCACTGAACATAATCCAGTAAGGCAAGACATTTTCAGAATGTTGCTCAAATTGAAAACTTGGTAAAAATTTGCCCAATCACTTTTTAGAACAGAAAAAGGAAAACTATTCAAGAGTTTAAAAAAAACCAAAATAACATCCCAGCTGAGACGAACTATTCAACAGTACTTGCAAAATAGATTGTATGTTAATAAGTCAAATTCAAATTATCCACAAAAGTTGGTCGTCATCAATCAAACGATGGGCATAAGCTCAATTTACAATGATTGCTGAATACACCATGGATGTAACATTTGATAATTAAATAGCCAACTCAAAAACAGAATCTTTAACACTAAAATCAAACCAATCGCTATATATAAGAACACAATTCACATCTCTGCAACCAAAACTACATAAAGTAGCAATTGAAGCAACAAAGGGAAAAAAAAATTGAATTACGGATATAACACCCTACTTTGTGTAGAATTACGATTCAAAAAATAGACAGTACACTTAATGAAGAAAACCCAGAACGAGAAAAGAAACGAAACATCGAATTCAATAAGACCCAGAGAAGTCAATCGAGTTCTTAACGAAGTAAACAACGAGTCAAAGGAGAGAGAAGGAAAGAGAGAACCTTAGGGCTAGGCTATCAGAGACGAAGACAAAGATAAAAGAAAAGAATATACCTTCCATTTACGGAGCTTTGAGCTTCAGATCTTCCTACTCTCTCTCTCTCTCGGCTCCTCTCTCTGTCTCTCTATCTCTGCGGGTTCTTCTATATATTCTTCTTATCATTAATTGATTATTCAATATTTACCTTTCTCTCTCTAGAATTCACACTCGCGGAGACACAGATACAGTTTCTCTCTCTTTTATATGCATTGCCGCCTCTTTGGGTCAAGGACAAGGACTTGTTTTATTTTTCTTTTTCTTTTTTTTTTAAGTTTCTGACTTTGAAGTTTGAATTTGTTTAATTTATTAATTATATTATTTATTTTTATTACAAGCTATTGGGACTTGGGAGGAGAAAACAAGACATTCAAGTAAGAGACAGACAGTTGAAAAAGTGAGAAGACAGAGACCGGCTTTGTCTCACTATTCTTCTTATAATATAAATTATTCGATCAAATATATGATTTAATTCAGGATTAATTAAAATAATCCCAAACATTACTCACCTTTATAATTATATCCCGAATTTTAAAAAATAACAAAATGCTCAATTTTTAATTTTTTAATTCTAGTCCGAAATGTTACTGACGTAGCTCGCCATGTAAGACAAATAATCTTAACATTACATGTCATACTAGTTAAACTAACTAATTAAGTTGTTTAACTAAACTACGATATTTTGAAATTGAAAAATCTTGATGAAACTTAGTACCGAAATTAATTAAGTCTAACTTGTATGAGTGCTAAAGATATCTGTCTTATGTAGCAAGTCACGTTAGCAACAATAACAAAGATACTGATATCGAGTTAAGATTATAAAAAATTAGAAGTTTAACTATTTAATTGTCATTTTTTAAGTTCGGACTAAATTGAATAAAGTTTGAATTTTTTTTGGAATTAACTCTTTAATTTATCAGCCATGAAAAATATACTTAAATAGCTAAATATTGTTATAAATTTTTTCACATATAAAAAGCTGAAGATGTTATTAAATGAAGAAGTTAAAACTTCAAAACATTAGCTTTTTTTATTTGAAACATGTAGTTTGAGCTCATTATTAATTAAGAATAGAGATAATCATAATTTATTTCACTAAAGTAATTATAATTTTTATTTAAATTCAAAATTAATAATGAGCTCAGTTGGTCTTAATTTTAAAAAAATTGTTAAGTTTGAATTTAATCAATTTAAATACTTAACTTCGAGTCTAGCTGAATGTAAAGTGACTCGTTAATTTTGAAGAGATCGATTTGAATTTATCAAACTCGATTTTAAACTCAAATTAATTAAGCTTAAGCGTTTTGTTAATTTTAGGTTAAGTTTATACTAATTTTAAATAATTAAATTTATATTTTTAAATTTAAAAATTTTTAGATATTTTTTAACTAAGATATTTTTGTAATTTATATTACTATTAAATTTTTTATTTACATTACTATTAAATTTCACTCGTGTAATTCTATCGGAAACAATATTTCTATTAATTAGGAATAAGGTTAAGTACTATTAAATTTTCCAAAACTTCGCTTATTGACGAGACTTTTATAAAATTATTGTTGTTGTATTATTAAATTTCACCTATTATTCTCATTTGATTAATACGTGAATTTATGTCTTAGATATAAAATGCATGAAGTACCTAAAATGCCAACCAGTTTTGCTTAAAAAGGGCAAGCATTTTGTCATTGTTCATCTTTTTATGTATAAAGATTCTTGATAGTTGAAAGTTTCTAGTAAGGTCTCAAAGTCTTGTTAATGTCTAACCCAACTAAAGCAACTAAACCCTACCCTTTTTAGCAGACAACAGAACTGTTCTGGAAGATAAAGACACTGTCCTTGAAAATTATTCTAATAAATTGTAATTACAAAAAATTGCGAAAATCTATCTAATCTAGTTTGACCCGATTCAATTTTTAGAATTTCACGGTCTTTTTCTTTAACTTCACTTTTTTTTCAAATTTGTTTCCTTCAAAGCTCTTTGAATAAAAATTTGGACAATTCAAATCCGAACTTAATTAAAAAAATTGCATTTTTTATTTTTTATTTTTTAAAAAATTGACGGGAAATGTCTATTGCCATCCCTAAAAATTTGACCTCTTCCACTTTAACTACAATACACTGCACCATTTTCAGTTTCCTGTCTATCATCAGAAACTCCATACACAAGGAAGTAGCTACTGCTTTGAAGAAGCTTCATCTGCTCGTAACATCGATAATCAAATAATGTTCATATCAAAAACATTGACCAGTGGATGTTCCATCAACACTTTTGAGTTTTTTCCCCAATTGCATCATATTTCCTGTTTCAATTAGGCATGATATGGGATGTGATCCTCTGGCCCCTTATTTTGACCCTAATCTATCTCACATGAATGAATGGCTTGGATCAAATGGAGACAAGTTAGGGCCAGAATAAGGGGACAGAAGATTTCAGGCGGCATGATATGTCCCAACTTTTCTAGACATGGCCTAAAAAGACAGGAAATAGAAAAAGGAAAGATCATGATGTTGTTGCCTGAATTTTGACAGGGAATAACAAAACATATATGGTAGCTGAAGAACCTGAACTTGAACCCAAATTCACCTGACGTTGATGCATCCTGAGCAGAAGAAAAGAATATGTTTGAACAGAAAATTTGCAAGTCTCTGGTCTGATTCCAACAACTCACGCCAAAGCTGGAAAGCAGTATTCTTAAGAAAAGTAGAAAGAAACTGTAATTTCCTGCGGCCAAGTAAAAGTTTAAAGCAGGTTTGTGTAACTCCATGAACTCCTGTTTAACACTTACAAATGAGAAAGAGGTCACCTGAAATCAAGAATCCACCATTATAATGACACTATATTACGATAAAACTATACTAACACTCCTAAGTCCGAATAATAAGAATGAAGTCATATTCAAACGAGGAGGATAGGAAATGACAAAAGAGTATGTCCTTACAAACCTCCAACTCGAGTAAATAGGAATTATAAATTATTTATTAAAGAAAATTTAGGGTGATTAATAGTCTAATAATAATAATAATAATAATACAGAAAATTATTTATTAAAGAAAATTTAGGCCCGTTTGGTTGTTGGTTCAGCCAAAATCTATCTGCTTGAATAAATTTAGCCAATTGACTTTGTTGATCAGTTGTTTTTAGTGTTTGGTAATCAGCTGATTAGGTTGACTGATTAGCCATGTTTGGTGGGGAATGATAGAATTTTATCATAATTGTGGACTAGCATAATAAAATATTGTGTACAAATCCCGATTAATTAGATGTCA
>JANKOD010000003.1:2070522-2084936 GCA_026284645.1 Erythroxylum acuminatum
ATTATTGAAGTTATAAATTGTTTATCTTTTTGCATATCAAGTTTATGGATTATTATTATTAGAAGTTTTTAAAGTTAGAATCATCCAATACACTTGCCTATTCGATGCCCCTTGTTTTAATAATTAGTATCAAATTGGGTTTCTCAATTTATGTATTTAATAAAATGAGAAAAAAGAAGAAGGAAAACATAGAGGGATTTCACATTAATTTAACATCCTAAGTTGATGATAATAAATATTTATAATTGAAAACTAGGATATGATTCTTCCTCATGGTGCTAGGAATAGAGTTGTGGGATATCACTAAAAAGGAACCTATAGTCCTATACAAAACCTTAATTATAAACAATGTGACTAAGTTCACCCTAAGGCAAATTTCACCCTAAAGGTAATTTGGGTAGGATGAAAAATATATAAGGTTAGTTGCATTAAATCATTAAGCTATTCATATTTTTTCTATACCTTAATTCAAAACGAATTTAATAGTCTTAATGTGTGGAACTGCATATGAAATTTGATATAGATTTGAAATAACATGAAGGGAAAACCAATCTAAAGAGAGTAGAGTGACAGCATTTGTTGATCAATACGAATTATTCTACATAAAACATGACAAATCAACATCTAAAATATATACTCATTGTGTTGATATTACTATTGCATTAAACGGACTTGAAAAGAATCACTATAATATTGAGATGGCTAGGAAGATTCTTAGTTGTTTTCCTATAGATTGGAAACTTAAAGTGATGAAAATATAAGAATAAATATTTAAATAGCTAACTACTCAAGGAGTTGATCGCGTCTTCACTCACCTATGATATAAGTCTGATAGAGGCTTGAAGGGATGAAGGCACAAGAAGGAGAAAAGCATTGCCTTTAAAGAAAGAAGGGGAAAGACTGATTATGACAAGGCAAAAATTTCTGACAAAAGCAATGATAAGGATATTACACTTACTACAAGGAAAATCATGCAGTTCCTTAAGAAGAACAAATAATAATAGAGAAGTGGAAATAAAAGTGAAGGTAAGTTTGATGCGTAGAAAAGGGATAATATTATTTTTTATTGATAAAAAAAGCCAGTTTAAAAACCAATGCTTGAACCTTGAAGAAAGCAAGGAAATGGAGAAAATGAATTACAAAAAGAAAGAGACAATTGTTGGACCTCGAACTTTTATTGGAAGTTAGAACTATTAAAGGAGAAATTGTTAGTGATTAGTTGTATGTAAAGAAAAAGTAGAATTCTTGAATTTGAAATGATAAATAAGATTTAGGTAGTGAATGTAGTAAGTTGATGATGAGTGGGTATATGTGTGCACGATTTGTTATTAATGTTTACGATCAATCATGGACTATAATTTATTTATGGATGATATTGAGTTTAAATGGAAGTTGAGAGGCATAATAGTGATTAAGCATGAAAGTTAAAAATGCAGAAAAGTAATAGAGAATGAATAGGTTGACTATGAATTCTTGGTTTTTGATGATTTTTGACTAAACTTACATATTTTGGAGTAGTAAGAAATTTTGGTGAATGAGTTGACTGAAATGGAGTAGAAAGACTAGAATAAAAATAGAAGTGTTGGATTTTGGAAAGTGGAAGTCTGAAAATTTTCTAAGAATGAATAGTGGAGAGTTAGATTTTTCAATTTGAAACTTCTGTGATTTTTCTGGGTTGATCTAGAGAGATTTTGATAACATTGTCTTCATAAAAGTTGTAGCTTATCTTGCTAGCTTTCTAATGCTATAAAGTATGACATTTTTCAATATCGAGGCTGGAAGTTATGATCATGTGAAGTTTGGATGTTGTTTAGGGTGAACTTTCAAGACAACCAATTTGATTGAACTTTTGACCCCTATAGAGGCAGAAATTGCTTTTAAGTTATTCATGAAAGTTGTAGATTATCTTTTTATCTTTTTTTTGATATAAAGTATAAAATTTTTGGGCAATGGAGTAGAAAGATTTGATTTTTAGAAGATATGCTGTTATTTAGGATGAAGTTGTCGGACAGCCACTTTGATGTGGACTTTATATAGACCGATTTTTTTAAGTTCTTCATAGAAGTTGTAGAGCCTTCTTTTAGCTTTTCATTGATACCAAATTTGCAAATTTTGGAGTTCTGAATCAAAAGATATGAATTTTAGAAGTTAGGATGTTGGAAAAAGAAAGACCCAGGGGGCAGATCGCGAACACGAGGATGCGGCTGGTTTTTCCCCCCTGACCCGACCTCTCTCCACTCTTTTGGCCATAACTTTGTCGTCCGACTTTCGATTGACCTGATTTTTGAAATGTTAGATTCCTAAGACATTCCTCTACCTCTCCATAAAAATTGATAGCTTTTGGATATTAATTTGAAAAAGATAGATTGAATCGAAGTGGGAGGATCGATTAAAAGAGTATGAGTTAGATAATTTTTCTGAACATGCTTCAGTATTTGGGCTAAATCTAAGGTAAGCATCATCTTTCTTCTTCCTTAGTGGAAAAAAAAGGGATTAGAGAAGAGAATTAGTTGTTTAGGAAGAAAGAGGAGAAACAATAGATGGATTTTTTAATGGATTTCTAAACTAGGTTTTGGTTTTTCCAATCTACGTAGGCTATGGGTAGGTTAAGCCTAAACCCAATTTTAGCATTTATTTCATTTTTGTAAATTTTGAAGTTTTATGAATTTCTATGGGAATGTTGTGTTAAATGAGAACTTGTTTGTTTGAAGGAGACTAAGGAATCATAATCCAAGAGCAAAAGGAAAGGCAATCTTGGGCTTGGATTTTTGTAAGTAAATATGTGGGCAATATGTTTATAGTTGTTGTGTGATGGGCAAATGCCTTATGTATATGTTTATGCTCAAATTTCGTAAATTTTGAATTGTTGTGAATATTTGAAAAATGTATGATGATTTATTATTATGTTATGCCATGAAAGATGAATGACTGTTTGTATGATGAATTATGACCATGTTATACCTTGAAAAAGGTTATGACGTTTTGAATTGAATGAAAAGAAGAGAAAGCATAAAAAGCACGAGAATATGAAAAAAATGTATGGAAATAAATTGAGCATAAATTTGATTGTGTTTGGGCAAGAGAGGAACGTTTCGTTAGTCACGTGCACGTTGACGTATAGCCTTATCTTGGATGCCCGCTTGAGGCTACAAGATCTTAAGAAATCATACTCGTTTTGTTCACGGTTTAAACTTCAGTTTATCCGTTTCGCGCTACGGAACTCTCGAGCAATTTATGTGTGTATTTGCATTTTGATATGTCAAGTTATGATGCAAGATTTAATATTATGTTTTGATGATTAATTACACTTGACATGTTATATGTGATGATATGTTGAATTATGAGTTGTGAATTTGAATTGTGAATGATTGAATTTCTGGCCTAATGAGATTTTAAATGTATATGAATATATGAAGTATATGTATGTTTGATTGTGTGACTCATCGCCAATGGCTACAAACATATAAGCCATTGAGCTTCGCAGCAGACCCTTTTCCCTTCCACTCCGTAGGTGCAGAAAAAGGCAGATAAGCATTAATCCTTGCAAAGCTTGGCAAACAGTGAGAATAGAGACTTTTGTAATGAAGTTAGTTCAGGAAATTTTGTAATTTAGAATCATTTTAAGCATAAGCATTCAAATTGTATCGTGTGTATTTCATATTTCATATTTTTGTATTTTTGGTATTTTGAAATGAGCTTGTATAAACTCTTTTAGAATTCATTTATGAAATATGATTGGATTTTGGCTTGTGACTCTCTAAATTTTAGTTTTTCGATGTTCAACTATTGTGGGCACGCCACCATTATGGGTTGACGGGTTCCGTTTTGTCTCTGAATATTTAGGTTTCGAAAATGGGGTCCAACAGTTGAAAATCGGGAGTGAAAGAGATGATGTGTTAAAGGAAGCCATAGAAAGAAAGGAAGCTTTTGTTAGATTCTCTCTTGATCACTTATATGTCCTTCAAGATCTTTGAGAGCTTTGATACCAAATTGAAATTTTAAGGAAAAGAACATGTATAAGATAAGATAAAAGAATACGTAACACTGAAACAGTTTTATTAATAAACTTGGTTGCCTTATATAGACAAAATACAAAACTTAAATAGAGATTTCAGCCAATAAATTTAGCTTATAAGATAATATTAAAAGCAAACTAAAGATCTATTCGAAAGGAATTTTAACAACTCTATAATTTTGAATTAATTCTCAACAATTACAAGTACTTTTTATTTTAGGATTTTGATATCTTCTAGTAAGTCCATGATGGGAAGCATAAAGCTATCCATAGAATTGGTCATTGAGTGGGAAGATACAAGAAGTTGAGGGATGAGGTGGAGAGGAACCAAATGACCGTGGAAGAAAATGTCATTTGGTGGAGACAAATTAATAACAAATGTTGGATAGTTTGTGGTTTTATCAAGAACTACCAAACCATGAAATTAAGAGAAAGAATTTAAATTTTGAATTTTTAAAAAGAAGTTCAAGTCGATATACAATTTGAATAAAATTTGTTAGATTTAAATTTGATTAGAGCGAGATTGGACTTTTTATTGTCTGTGTTTAGAAAAAATACATTTTACCATAAAACACCTCAAAAAGTGTGAGGAATTATCATAAAGTAGAAACCTCACGTTTTTATGCTATTAAATAAAACATTATTAAGAATCCTTTTATCAAAAAGACTTTAGAAAAGAATTATCCTATTGCCCTTTATATAAAAATATATCCGACATCTTTTCATTATTTTCTTGCACAACTTACTAGCCCTAATAGAAACTCCAACCCATAAAGATTTTCGGCAACATGATCATGATAGAATTTTATCATTATTGTGGACTAGCATAATAAACATAATTATGTACAAACCCCGATTAATTAGATGTCAACAGTAATTCTCTCTTTAACGTGTCATTGGGCCTGTGTCCATGGGCCTGCTATGATGGGTAGGCTTGGCCCATGTATTAGAAAGCACAGGAGGCCCTACTGCTAGCCAACCTTTAAATACAGTTGCCCCATTGAAAACTGTACGTGTTCTTTTGCTGATTAAGGTTCGGAATAGCAGTAGTAAATTATCTGCGTCTCGATCACATCGTTTTACGGAAAATCACAATGGATTCAATGTTTCCCCAATTTTCAGGTATTTATCTACCTGATTATTGAATACAGTATGCTGCAATTCTAGGGTTAATGATTTGTGTTGATTAATTATACAATTAATCTAGAATTTCGTGTTGAATTTTCCTTCAGGGAACTGATCAGCTCTTTTTTTTAAGAGCTCAGAAGAAGTAGCTTTTTGTGTTATCAACTGTTAAATATTTGTTTAGCTGACGATTGTGCACTCCGTTAATTATTGTTTTTTGTACAATATTGTAACCATTTATTCCGAAAGTTATGTATGCTTATTATTCATTTCATATAAGAGTCAAACCTCACTCATATTATTCATCATCCAACACTTATTAATAATAATTAATTTGTAAATTTTGTTTTCCATTTTTTATTAATTTAAACATTTGTTATTTATTTTAATAATTCAAAAAATTATAAATCATAAACAAAAATATATTAAATTTGATTATATTAAAAATTTTATTTAACTCTAGTTTATTAATTAATTACATAATTTATTATTCTTTACTAGGAATATTCAATAAAATATTAAGATATATAATATTCATATCCTTATAATTTTTTTAAGTCGTGTCCTCGTAAATTATTTTATACATAAACAATTAATACTAAACAACTAATTTTATTAAATATCTCTAACAAACAGCTAATACAATTCACTGATTAAATCAACTAATATAATCAAATATTAGCTAACAATTAATACAATATGCTAATTGCTAGAGCGAATAATTGAGAAAAACATAATGACCACTTGTTATACCATACCCCTCACACTAGTTAGATGGTCATTAGCAAATTGATTGGAACGATGACATGGCACCACATACAAAAGTTAAAACAAATATGTTCACTAAAAGCAACCAATTGGATTCAAGTTTCTTAGATTCCTTAAGACTTTATATTATATGTTATAATTCATTATTAATCACTTAATTTTGAGATGAGAGTGAATTACGAAATATGTAATTAATAAAATATTATGTATTATTAAATTTTAATATGCATTTCTTAAAATTATATAATATAATAAAATTTTAAATTAATTTTAACGTTTCTAAAATGACCAAAATAGGTTCTCAATAAATAAATATTTTATTTTTTTTGGCAGTCATTATTAACGTAACATTTTTTTATATTTTTAAAAATTTGTTGATAAACATAATATAATCCACATGTAATAATAATGCTTTATAAGAAAAATATCAATTCAGTGATAGTGTAACACTTAATTTTAATGTCGTCAATTTTTTATTTATTCAAAGCTTATTTTAAATGTCTTGAAAAACGTTAAAATTAAATCTTTTACTTGGGAGATTAATAAAATTAGAAACAAATTAACAATTTTAGATTGAAATTAATTCAAAATTAACAACATTGTCCCTCTCATTGGATGATAATTCGACCGGGCCTGACCTACTTGACCCAAAAAGTCAATGGGTTAGATCCGAGATGACCAATCTGCGAGTCGAGACTTTTAGCACAACTGGGTCATTAGTTGAGATCGGGCTAGGATTGTCTAGGGCCGACCCAACTCATGATCTTACCAAGATCGATAAAACAAGGTAATTTTTTGAAACATATTTTAAAAATTAATAAATCGGGCTTGACAGGCCCTACCCGCCCTAGGCTAGTCGGGCTAGGGATAAGGGCTGCCCGTTATCAAGCCCATCCTAATGAGAAAATAATTAAATGCTTTAACAAAATAAACACCAAAATAAAAGAGGGGCTAATTTGTCATTTCACATTACTTGACAGACATGTCAAAGTTGTTTGACAACGTGGAGCCAGATAACAGAAGCAGGACTTGTAATGAGCACAACAGGTCCATACACGGAGCCTCGAGTGAACTCCACGAAGATTTCTGATTGGTTTATTTGTCCGCGCGTAGGAGCGTAGTAGCACCGCCACGTCTAGGGATCGATGAAAGCGACACGTCGTCTAAACCCAAATGAACTATGTACGTATTAATTGTAACAACAAAGAAGTTATTAATATTACACTGTTACTGTAGCTTGTCCTGTCGTCAAAACTAGCCGACTAATCATCAGATACCAAGAAGAGATCGCTTTTCAGTGAGCCCGAGCGCTGCAATACTGCCTGTTTTGCGTATGACAATTTGCGTTTAGTCTGTTGTTTCCTTTTTTCTCTTTCTGTGGAGAAGAAGAAGACGAATATAAGGTCTTTTCCTCATCTGGAATCTGGATTGTCTCATTTTTTCTGTTTATGTTTTCTTTGATTTTCTTTCGTGTGTTTTTGGGGTGGGTTTTTGGTGAGCAGTAAATGGATCAATCTGCATTGAGAATCCAATGTGGTTGCATCGATGTTCTATTGACTTGATCCTTTACTTTCTGTGTTGGATTGTTGGTGGTGTTTTTATGTGCCTTAATGTGTTTAAATTTGGTTGCTTTCTTGGGTGAGATTGGAATCTTTAGGTTCTTAAGTTTTGGGAGCTTTGTGGGTTTTGCTTTGGGTAGTATTTGGTATAAAATGGTTTCCATTCTTTTGTATTTTTCTATGTTAAATCATGGTTCTTTTGGTAGCTTCATGAACAATGGTAATGTCGATGTGAGAGTTTAAAGTTTCTGTCTTTGTTAGTTTTCGTCTAGTTTTTGTAGGGGGTAAGTGCTAATTAACTTGGTTTCATGTTGCATTCAGTGTTTCAGTTATTTCTCATCTGGGTTTCAATAACTAGTTTAATTTCTTAATCTCTCTTCGACATAGCACACTTTCTTGGAAAATCTTCTGATTGTTGTTTATGGCTTATATCATATAGTTGGCATAGTAGCTAAATAGTTGGATCCAACTTATGGATGCGTTTTGCTTTCCAATGGTATAATGACTCACTAAATGTGTCATGCGATTGCATGCTTTTCAGTCGCAAACTTGACTGGACAAGTGCTTCCTAATTGCCCTTTTTGGTTAGGTGGGTTTGTAAGGAATTGGAGGAATGCTAGATGAGTATAAGTTAGGACTTTTGACTGTTTGACGTGATGGTGTCTTATGTAAAATTGGAAGAGAGAAATGCTGGCTTAGTAAAAGATGAAGAAGTATTTGCACCAGCATGCAAATGCACTGCTGCTTTTTTTCGCATAGTATATCTTTCTTTGCTTCTTATCTCTTTGTATCACTGCCTTACAGCACTGTCCTGTGGTTTTTCTGAAAGCTGAGAAATATGTTATTCTGCCATTTTCTTAGGGGCTTTATCAAGTCTTCCCTTGCTAGCAGCAAGGCTAGAGAAGATTGTGGCAGATCATCTGAAATTTTGATTTCTCGCCAACAGAAGCAGCACGTTATTTCCTTCTTTTCGTGCATATGGTAATTTATTTACACTTTGCTTGAAACAGTTGAAGTTAATTGCGTTGTCAAGAGTTGAAGGATGAAGAAATACTAATGATAATTGTTAGCCAAGAAACAGTGGCATAGCAAGACCTTTGAAAGAAACAAAATGAATGTCATCCCTTGTCCATGATATCACTTGGTAGGATTTTGGGAGCGTCTGAAAAATTTTGCATTATAGAACTGTTTTTACGGGAATTGAAGTTTGCTTTCAAAGAAATGACATTTCGATTAGATGATGGATAGTGGAAAGAGTATGTGCATTGATTTAGGATGAGCATTTTTGCATTTCATGGGATGAAGAAGATCGCTGCTCATATCCAATGCTTAATATATTTAAACAGCTAGGTGATTTCCACTTGCTCACTGTTAGACCACATAGCTTACAACTTTTCATTGTCCTTCAAGGCAACAAATGAAAATCTTCCGCCCAATGTAGTAAAGCAACTTGCAAAGGAATTGAAGAATCTTGATGAATCACCACCTGAAGGCATTAAAGTTGGAGTAAATGATGATGACTTTTCAACCATATATGCCGATATTGAAGGCCCAGGTATGGCATTTTTCCTTCTATGTGACATTTTTTGAGTTGTGCTTTGGGAACTTTCCTTATGTAAGATTTCTCCAATGTACAGCTGGTACTCCATACGAAAATGGTGTGTTCCGCATGAAACTTTTGCTGTCTCGTGACTTTCCCCATTCTCCCCCTAAAGGTTTGTAGATGGATACTGTATTTAACGGTGGTTCCCCTTTGAAATTTTGTTTTCTTTTCAAGATGAGCTTGGTTTGAATTGTGGTCAGCTGGCTTTATGATCATATCTTTTCAACCATATGATGCCTCAGAGGTCTAAGTTTCATTGTAGATAACCTAATTTCTTTACGTGTTAGTGAATCCTCTTGGCATTATCTTTCAGGTTATTTCATGACTAAGATTTTCCATCCAAACATTGCAACCAATGGCGAGATATGTGTCAATACATTAAAAAAGGATTGGAATCCAAGTCTAGGTCTACGGCATGTCCTCATTGTAAGTTCTTTGTGAATTTTTCTTTTTCCTCTTTATTATATTAGAGACAAGAAACTGCTCCTCCTTGACTTGCCAAATCAATAAAGGAAACTCGAGCTCTTATTTAGTTGTAATGTATTTTTAGCCTTCAACTTTGTGGTGACAGGTAGTCAGGTGCTTAATGATTGAACCATTTCCGGAGTCAGCTTTGAATGAACAAGCTGGCAAGATGTTGCTTGAAAACTATGAAGAATATGCCCGGCATGCCAGGTATGCCATACCTACACTTTATTTTTTACTCCAAGTTGAGGTGAATGAATCAATGGGACCTTATAGATGACATATTATGGCATTAATTAAGACACCTGTTCATAATGAATCTTAATTGTCATTAGATGTGAGGGATATGATTTTGTGGGATGTGTAGGAAGTTAAAAAAGGGAGTTCTACGGAATTCAACCTTTTTCTTGATTGAGCATGGAAAACAGTATGAAAAACACTATCATGCTTGCAAACATCTGTGCAGGTTATACACTGGAATTCATGCTAAGCCAAAACCAAAGTTCAAGCTCGGAGCTATTTCAGAGTCTACTACGGCTCTAAATGTTGAGCAATGTAATGCTTCAGTTCTTAGTCTAGATCAGAAGAGTGCAGCGGTGACTGCAGTGATGCCATCACCATCCCCGTTGGCCCCTTGTACAACAGCCTGTAAGGGAGGCAATAGTCAGGACCAAGCAGCTGTTGTAGCCCACATGCCTGAGCTAGGGATGACTGGATCCATACCAGTGCCACTGGCGAGCAGTACCCAGAAGAAAGAAGGTGGTGGACCAGCGAAAGTTGTGGTGGACAAGAAGAAAATGGATGCTAGGAAAAAGAGCTTAAAGAGATTATAATGTATAAGAATCTCTGCCAAACATCTATTACTTATTGGTTGGATAAATGAATGTATGTTGTGCAAGGGATATCACCATTTGGGGCAATTGCTCTTAATAAATATTCTCTATTGCTGGATTTGCTAATTCTGACATCTACAGGAAAAACTGAAGCTTGAATGCAGGAAGAATTCCATTTTTGTTGAAGTATGAAGGGATATGTGAGTTCAGTTTTAGTGTCAGACCTGGAAGAGGATTCCAAACATGCCAATTAGTTGATAGTCTGCCATTTGCTGTAAATTGGTTTGTTCTTAAGCACAAACATATAGATGAATGCACTTAAGTAGGGTTCTGAGGAATAATAGAGTGCATTTAACAGAAGCTTAAATTCTAGGTAATTCAAGTTTTACAAAAGGGCTTGCAAGGAGCAATATAACTAGCAAAGAGACTTTCAAGTTTCATAAGACATAAAGATAATACAGAACATCCCACCATCATCACCACCTCTACCATCACCATACCACCCACCAGCTAGTACCATTCAAAGGTTTGTTTTGGGAAACATGGAAAGAAAAAGAAAATGTAAAAAGGGAACTAGGAGCCATAATGTTTGTTAAACCCCACTCTCCTTTAATATTGTTTCTAAAAATATATTTGATGGGGATAGGAGGATAATCACTTGGCCATCATAACCTTCACAAATTCCTCATAGTTTATCTGGCCATCACCATCAACATCAGCCTCTCTTATCATCTCGTCCACCTCTTCATCGGTGAGCTTCTCGCCGAGGTTTGTCATCACATGGCGGAGCTCAGCAGCAGAGATGAAACCATTCTGATCCTTGTCAAAAACTCTGAATGCCTCTTTCAGCTCCTCTTCAGAATCAGTATCTTTCATCTTTCTGGCCATGAGGTTCAGGAATTCGGGGAAGTCGATGGTTCCATTACCGTCAGCATCCACCTCATTAATCATGTCCTGCAGCTCTGCCTCAGTGGGGTTCTGACCAAGGGATCTCATCACAGTTCCAAGCTCCTTGGTGGTGATGCAGCCTGCAAAATCAAACAATCTCATCTAAGCTTCTTGAGATGTCAATGCTGAGCAGACCATTAGACCAGAGTAAAAGCTGTTATCCAGCAGGTAACGAAGAACTGGAAGAGGCTAACAAAATAAGACTGTCATTCATAAATGAATAGAATATAATCCTACTGCTACAGTTGAAACAATTATACTAAAGCATGGATAGGATCAAATATCTAATATGATCTAGATTGCTCACTACTATTTCTCACCAAAAGGATCCATCAGATTTACCATCCAAACGGGTCTTAAAAATGCAAAACGGCTTCAAATATCAACCGAAGTCCAATCAAACAGAAGCATATATTCAGAAAAACGCATAAACATGACGAAGTTTATAATATAACGATTTAAAGTCTTATAATTTACAACATAATTACTGAAATAATATCCAAAAATCAAGGGAACAGACATGATAAAGAACCTAAGAAGCCTCAAGTTTGTGTCATCACCTCATTGTGGTGATGAAAACATGGATGTGGGAAACAAAATACTAGAACTTGGCGATAAAGCTCGGCTAGATACATCAAAGACAGAAGTGATCGGGATCACGCAACAACCCAACTCGATACTTTACGTAATGCATACCAAATTGGCCAAAGTAAGGCGAATAAGACACACAAGAGCCGACAAAAAGACCAAATCTTTCTGGTTTACACATAATGCTGTGACCCTAATCAAATCTTTCACGCACTTATAAAGTACAAACAAAATCGACCACTAAACAAGCAAGTCAACACTCAAACACCAAAAAAAAAAGAAAAAGAAAAGAGCAACGGGAAAACATGCGTCATGTGTGTGCACATAAACCAAACTCAGATGCTAAAAATCCAATCTTTTGACAAAGACATATAAAAAACATAGAGAAACCAATAAAAGAAACAAAAAAAATGAAAACAACCTTATACAAATGAGGAAAACAGAATTAGTAACAAAAGTGAACCACAAAGACAGATCTAACAGTGTCATACAGACTCGTACAGCACATAAATAACAACATCTACATGTGTGAGGAGAGAGGGAGAGGAAGCAAACCATCGCCATCCTTGTCGAACAAGCTGAAAGCTTCCTTGAACTCAGAGATCTGGTCGTCGGTGAGTTGATCAGCCATTTCCTTTCCTTCGGGTTTCTGGGGTCTCTTTTGAATCCTACTGTAGTTTGTTTGTTGCTCTGAAGATTCAAAAACCGATCTTTGGTTTCGGATAAAAGAAATAGAAGAAGAAGAAGAAAAGAGAAAAATCAGCAAACAGAGAGAGGAAGAGAGAGAGAGGCAGTGATTAGCGTTTCTATCTTCGGACATGACAAAACGCTTTTTTATATTCAGCCTTTACTTTCACTTTATTCTCTGTTCTGCCCTTTCTTTTTTTCTTTATTCTATCTATTTTTTATTGAATTTGTTTGGCTTAATTACTATGTAACCCTTTCATCCTCATTTGAAATTCTTTTTATTAAATAAAATTTCACATTACCAAATCTCTTCAAACTTCTAAATCAAATAATTTTTAAATTAATATTTTTATATACTTGCTAAAATACAATAATCTATATAAATGTGTGTATTAATTAAAATAAACAAATATTAACAGTAATCTAGTGCAAAATTATAACTATTATTCTACTTGATTAGAATTATTAAAAATATATCAATAGATTTATTAAGTATAATTATAAAAATTTTGAACGGTCTAACTTTTTGGTCTGATTTTTAACTTTTCGATTCAATTTATTTTAATAACTTTTATTATTAAAAATATATCAATTTATTAATTAATGGATCAATTTTTATAAATTAATAAGTTTTTATAAATCAATTAATGTTTATTTAATAATCTCTTTTTGAATTAAACTTTAAATTTTTAGATAAATAAGGACAATCTCTTTCAATAATATTTTAATTTTATTTAATTTTTAATCAATTTTATAATAGTATAATACTGATTTAATTTTTTAAACTTTAAATTTTTTTATCCGCTAATTTTTCAGTTTGTTTTTTATATTATTTGCAAAAAAAGAGAAACTATATTTTGAAAAAAAAAGCTTTGCGGCTATAAAGGGCATAACTGTAATTACAAGTTATTAATAATTAAAGGGCAGAATAAAAGATCTCTGGGCTATAAATGGAAAGTTCCACGCCGCGTGGAATCAAATCAGACTGAGAACGAGTGAACCAATAGGAGTTTGACAGCATGTACCGAGTAAGCGAGTACTCGGTTGATATAAGGAGATATTTTATATTATATATTTTTAATTATTCTTATTTATATAAAAGAGGAGGAAATTTATTAGTGGGCGGTAGGAAATTTCGGTGATTTATTTATTAATTTTTAAATTTCAATGTTTTTAAAATTAAAATAAATAAATAAATAGACGCGGTTAGTTACACGGTTTGTACGCGGAGAGAGAGAGAGATTTAGGACAAAACGAAATTTAGTCTAGCGTTTGACTTGTCAGATATTTAGTCTTTCTCGCACTTTTATCAGGCGCTTTTATCGAATCTTTAATTTTCTTTAAACCAACAAAACTACCCCCCGGTTTCCCCGCAAATTACACTTGTGTCCTTGACCTCCATATTTGACTTCTTGTCTTCTGTATTCATTTATCAATTACGTCAATTTTGACTGGGTTTGCAATACGCAGTCCACATTAATTAATTGTTTGGATGGGCTTTTGAAAGGTTAATAATTAATTTTTTTTACTACAAATTTTTTTAAAAAAAAGTGTTTTGCTTTAAAATAAAAAATCAATTATTTAATAGATATTACTTTTTTTGGCAGTCAAAATACAGTTTTTAAGAAACCCAAATTTAGAGCTTTTAAAAAAATATTTTTTATAGTAGAATTTTCAAATTAATTAATGAACCTATTTTTTAGTCCCTTTTGTCCTTATATAGTACATATAATTTCCACAATACTCACAAACTCATCTTCCCGTTTATTATGTAGCTAACTATTTACTCAACTAGGATATTTATTTTGAGATTTATATTATTT
>JANKOD010000003.1:2100294-2117750 GCA_026284645.1 Erythroxylum acuminatum
GTATTATTTTTAATTTTATATTTGTATTATGATTGTCTTTTTTCATCTTAATTATGGTTATTATTTATATGTGAAATATTTAAAAATTAATGTTATTTTATATTAATTGTGATTATTATTTGTTATTGTGATTTTTGAAGTCACGGTTGAAATTTAAAAACTATTTTACAAAATTTAAAAATTTCAGGGACTATTTTATAAATTTAAAAATTACTTAAAACAATACCTGATATTGATCGGTATCGGTACAGTACCATACTAAAATCCAATTCGATACCAAGTAGTACGGTATCCGCAACTTTGCTCCACTCATTAACAATGCTAATAGCACGTGATAAGGTAGTACAAATCTTACTGGCACCTTTCACAAACAGGTTGGAGCACCCTCTTCTTATTAGGTTGTTCCAATCCTGTTCTATTAAATTTGGTCCACATATTTGTATGAGTCCCATAAAAATGTGTAGATAAAATTTAATGAAACATGGTTGAAACTGATTAACTGAAGCAGACGATCTAATCCCTTCATGAACATTGCATGAGTCCCCTTTTTCAAGGGCCCGACACCTACCAACACTTTCTCTTTCTACATCCAATTATAACTTTGAGCATATTGTTCTACTAATGACGGTAGGTTGAACCAAGCTCAAGGTAAGTCTTAAGATTTAATTTAATCAAATTTTATTAAATTTGAGATTTTAGAATGGAAAACATTTTGATTTTACAATTTTAAAAATTAAAAGTGACGATATTTTACTTCAAATATTATCATTTTATTAAAATTTTGGACTTTAGATAAAGCAAATAGAATAAATTTAAAATTGATTTGATATTTAAATTTTTTAGAATGAAAAATTCAAACTTAACCTAAAATTTAATTAAATTAAAACGAGCCTATTAACTCTAAATCGAATCGAGGCGAACAAATTTTGACTTCCCTTTATTGTTATGAGGTTGAGCTTCTTAGTTGATGATATTTGTAAAAGAAACAACCCTAATGAGATGGTTTTGGTGGAGAAAAAGGAGAGAGCACTGTTCCCTCGTGACTTCCATGTAACTATAGGTGAGTTAGTAAGCGACTCTCCTAATCTAAGTGAGGTCGCGGGTTCGAACTCCCCTCATATATGCAGCTGTTTAAAACTTGGGGTTAGAGTTTTGCCTCTCGCAAGGAACCTACCCGGTTCGAGCTGAGATTAGTCTGGGTGTGGATGACTTAAAGGTGCCTTCCCATAGTTGGGACTCTCCTAGGACACCTTGTGGGCAACAAAAAAAAGTTATTAATTCAAAATTAAATAATAAATAATAAGGACAAAAAGATTACAAGTTTGATTCACGAAGACAGTAGAAAAAAAAGTTGTGTACAATTAATATTTTTCCTCTAATCTTCACAAAATGAAGAGTTTTGTGTAATAAGGTTGTTATTGTTGCAGTATTATATGATTTATTCTTAACTAATTTTTATAATAAAAAGATAGAATATTTAAAAGTGTTTAATTTTTAAAATTTTAATAACTATTAAATTTGCAATGGGCTTACGAGCTCACATGAAAAGGAAAGTTAGACCACACACAAGATCAAGTGAGATTCTAACCTAAAATCAATTGGCAACAGGTGGAGTAGCCCACTAGACTTATCTGTTAATCTTCTTTTTCCTTTTTCTCCAATATGAGAAATTCACATGTGGGTATTCTCAATACTCTCCCTTACATGTGAGTCTCTTTTTACTTGGGCAATCTGCTGAGGTACGTAGACAATCCTCATCAGGGTTGAACTTCTGATTGAGATTAAATAGGCCTCCTCTTGAGGCAGACAATACTGCTGGATCACTTGCTTCATGTAGATTTCAACTCTCCAGTTGCTTAAATAACAGACCCCTTCTAGGGCAAATAGTAGGCCAAGATCTTCTTTGGTTCTGATATCATATTAAATTTGTAACAGACCTATAGGCTCACACGAGAAGGAAAATTAGACCACACACAAGCTCAAGTGATCTTCCAACTTAAAACTAATTGGCAATAGGTGGAGCAACCCATTAGATTTATATGTTAGTCTTCTTTCCCCTCTTTCTCTAACGTGGAACACTCACATATGGGTATTTTCAACAATAACTTTATAAAATTTTTAATTTAGCTACTTTTTTAAACTTATACAATTTAAGCTAAAATATTCTTTTTCTATCAAATAAAAAATAATTTTTTAATTTAATTTATACAAATTTTAAAATATTAGTTATTAATTTATTAATACAGTTATTAGTTGATGATAGACATCTTCTCTCTAGATCGTTAAGTGAGAAGGATGTTGAGGCATTTTATTCGAAGGGTCCAACCTTCTCCATCTTCAATCCTAGTCAAGAATTTGTCCACCTGTCAACCGTCACAGCCGGTGGAGAAGGTTGATTGCGTGGTTATCGGAGCTGGCGTGGTGGGTCTCGCGGTGGCTCGAGAACTTGCAATCAAGGGCAGAGAGGTTCTGGTTCTTGACTCAGCCTCCACTTTTGGCACTGCCACCAGTTCTCGGAATAGCGAAGTAATTCACGCGGGAATCTACTACCCTATTGGTTCTCTCAAGGTTTATGCAGATACTCATATCACATTTTTGCTTTATCTTTACCAAAGTATTGATTTCTTGTTTGTTAAGAGGTCTGAAAGGTTGCTTCTTCGTGCTTTGATTGGAAATTTTAGGCTTCGTTGTGTGTGAAGGGGAGAGAGTTGTTGTACCAATATTGCTCTCAGCGAGGGATTGGACATAGACAGATTGGAAAGCTGATAGTGGCCACTAGTTGTTCGGAAGTTCCGAAGTTGTACGGTTTAATGAAACGTGGAAGTGAAAATGGTGTTGAAGGTCTGAAGATGATTGAGGGTTCTGATGCCATGAGAATGGAGCCTGGGTTGAGATGTGTTAAGGCGTTACTATCTCCTGTTTCTGGGATTGTTGATTCCCATTCTTTGATGCTCTCTTTACTGGTATGCAACTAAAACTTGATTTGTCTCTGCAGTTTCTTCACTCTCGAAAATATAGATATAACCAAACATCTTACAGAATAGTTGAACACACTACTTTGGATGCATTTGAGCATTAGTGTTAGCTTTATTGTTGTTTTCTTTTTGAGTTATGATAGTTTATTGACAGGATTGCCAACCCTGTTTGGGTTGTCCAGGGGGAGGCTGAAAGTTATGGAACAACCATTTCTTATAATTCATGTGTGATTGGAGGCCAAATTAAAGGAAATGTTTTGCAACTCCATGTAATTGGGAGCAAAGATCTCGAGAACTCAGATGGAGCGTGTCCATTGCATCCAGAGCTTATTCTTATCCCTAAGCTTGTAGTTAATTCTGCAGGACTGAGTGCTTTAGCCCTTGCAAGAAGAATTGATGGCCTAAATAGTGGTTTCATACCTCAGTCATTTTTCGCTCGTGGTTGCTACTTCACCCTATCAAATACAAAAGATCCACCTTTCAAACGTCTGATATACCCCATGCCAGAGGATGGTGGCATTGGAGTTCATATTACTCTCGACTTGGATGGACAAGTCAAATTTGGCCCAAATGTGGAATGGATTGATGGTATAGCTGATATACCAAGCTTTCTGGATAAGTAATTTTTCTTCTGCCTGGTCTTTTGTATGTAGATCGTGTATGCTCCTTTTACTGTAGAAATTGGACCAAATTAATGCACACGACTGGACAGAATAAGCTTAATCTGTTCTTACAATTCTGAAGATTCATTTAATATCTACTCGTTACAAAGAAGCACAAATAGAAGGATGCTGTATATGAACAATTTTATTCACCGTATTCACTTCTTACCTGTTCCACAGTTCAGTTTCGCAAAAGAAATTCAGCTTGTTAGTTGCTGATTGTAGGTATAATTATTCCGTAAGTGCCAGGCAAGCAGAAAGATTTTATCAAGAGATCAGAAAATACTATCCAAATCTGCAGGATGGATCACTGGAGCCAGGTTACTCGGGAATCCGGCCAAAACTTTCGGGTCCCCAACAGCCTCCCGTCGACTTCATCATACAGGTAGCTTCTTGCACTCTACTTCTTATACGAAATGTTTCATGTCACACATATTGACCATCCAAATGCTGCACTTCCATATTACGTGGTTTATAGTTAGGATAACCTTGGAACTTTCTTGTTGAGGACTTCAATTTACTTAGACAATGACAGTGGCTGGATCCATGCAACTTGTGCAGGGAGAAGATACTCATGGTGTGCCTGGTCTTGTGAACCTTTTCGGAATCGAATCACCTGGTCTGACTTCAAGCATGGCAATTGCAGAACATATAGTTACCAAGTTCCTGAAATGATGAAAATGATCCTCCATGTCCAAGGTGCATATAAAGTGGTCTATGTGACCGAACTTAAAACGCCAGGATTTCATTATTTTCCGAAATTTGAGATAGACCTACATTATCTATACTACTGTTTGTATAAACTAAAAGATATCGTTTAGGCAATAAACTTCTATTTGACAACCGTTTTCCATTTGTTCCAATTTTATTCATGAACCGTAAAGGCATCTACTGATAGTCCTGATAGTCTAGAACTGAACATCGGTTTATGCTGAAGAATTTAGCATCAGGGTCAAGGGGATTTGATTAAACAATGAATTCTTCTTGCTGTGGAAAATTAGAGAAAACTGAAAGAAAAGAGTTCCTAAAACAAATCAAAAATCAAAAACACATTTCTGAAAGCAGAATTTAATGTTCATAATCTGATACCTGATTTTTCCAAGGCTTACATCTCCTACACTACACCTTGTGAATGAAAAAGGCTCTTAAGTCTTAAATGATCAGCACCCAACACACATACAAAAAATGGTCACCCTCTCTGGAATGTAGAAGAGATCTCAATTTTGCCAGTAGCACAGTAATAAGATTAAACCAAAGTCCTCAATCATGTTGTAAACCGAGAGAAGTCTTCCTTTAGTAAGCATAAAAATATTTGAATACAAATGTTTACAATAGAATACCATAAGAAGTTCATCCAAACAGGACATCACTTTCTGTGCTCCAGATAAATTGCAATAACCATGTATCACGTGCAAGATGACTTCTTTCAGGATTGCCTTTATCTCTTTCGTTCTGTCCGCCATTTGTATACCGGCTTGGAAGTTGGTTGGACAATTTCATCCTCCCGTAGTTTTCTCTTTCGCCCATTTTTCTGCTTGGCAAATAGAAATTCACGATTAAGTTTCCATTTATAATTCAATTGATAGAGAAAACATGGTCAAGTTAAAAGATTAGAACCTGCAATTCCTTGTGCATTGCCATATCCATATACAATTTCTCGAGCTGATTTCCTCTGTTCTTCCGAGCCTCTAGCTCCCTGTAGGAACTAGCTGTTTTCCTGCACATAGAGATAATATAACATGATGGGCAATTAGTTTTCTTTAGAACAAAAAAGATGGTATGTGTAGAAAGGGTTCCGCAAGAACCAGTCCATAATAATGTTCAAGTTTATAAAGTCAGTCCAGAATAAAAGTTAGTTTACAAGAAAAAAAGGGAAGCCAAATTCATAGATTTGCAATGAATTTCCAAGGTATAATGCCAAGTAATAAAGCTCCATCAAACTCTTAAACCTGTATACCTCGAATATCAACCAAATGATCGGGTGTTAGCAGGACTAGCGAGACAAAACATAACATAATTATGCTTTCCAGCAGCATAATATCTATTTCCAAGAACTTCTGTCGCGAAGTTCCTGATCTATGTCAATATATGTGCATTTTGTTACTGTGCACTTTGATATTTTTAGTAGGCTTGCTTTGATATTTCTAGTGACAATTTATCTCACATCACTAACTAATAATGTCTACACATAGCAATCCATGAGGCTCAGACATATGACCTCAACCAACAGAATATACAATGCCTTAAATACAATGGATTTAATTTCAAACCTGTCCTCAGCATAGTAAATATGCTTGCTTGATGGCCGATTATGAAGAGAATGCAACACAGCAGTAAGCTTCTCAATTTTCTGAAGCAAATAGCAGTACATCCATAATTACTACCATAAGAATATATAGTTGTTTAAATCTAAAGAAACTAGCAATTTTATAGTTCACCTTCCTCTCACTTTGCAATTTCTGAAGAACATATCCTATGTCCTGTGTCTTCATTATCATGAGTTCATCTTGTGTATACTTGTTAGCCTCACTCCTAATCACGTCAGAAATAAGCAAACGAGAATCAACTAATATGTCAATTTTCACAATAAAAAAGCAAAGACTATAAATTGAATAAACTAACTTTTTGCCACATTCATCCAATTCAACCCAATATCTATGAAAACAAAGCACATTAAACCTACGCAAACCGTTATCAACAACTAAGGAACAATTCAATCATGAAAATATTAAAAGCAAAAGAGAGCTCAGCAAATTACTCTGGGCGATGCACTCCATCAACAGTTTTAGTTTTGATCATCTTGAAATAGAATTCATCAGGGTTCCTGAAAGCAGCTTTCTCTCTAAGCCTCTGTAAATTTAATGCCATAGAGAAGCCATAAGCATTATCACAACCAAAGACGAAGCAAGGATTCGTTCAAACACCATCGTGATTCTAACCTGCAAAGCTTCCTCCTTTTTGTGAAAAGCTTTAGCTCGAACAACATAGTCCTTGTGCTTCTCAAGAAACCCAAATTTCTTCCTCGATTTCCTGACGACCCAAAGTCAATAGACGAAAACAAAACCTCAAAAATCGACAAAAGATTTGAAATTTAACGAAGTGAAAAAAGGGGTGCATAGAAATAGGATGCCGTATAACGGGAAAGAGAGACATACGGTTGAGAGCGCTCTTTGTGAGCCTTTCGAGGGATAGCGTTCCTTAGTGATGACATCTTTCCTCGTTCTTCTTTCTTGCAACTTCTGTTTGTATCAATTGAACGACTAAGCACCAACGATCAATGCACTATAGAGATTTGTCTGGCAACAGAGGAGGCTACGTAGTCAGATGGGACTGAGATGGGGTTTCAGGGTTTAGGTTTTGGGAGCTCTGATGAAGCCTAGCAATGGCGGCTAACCAACTCTCTATCGAATTCTAAGGGGAGTGGAAGAAGCACAGGAGGAGAAAAGATTTGCCCTTTGTTGAATATAATAGGATCCAATAAAATTAAATTTACATTTATTAAATTTATATTTAAAATATAATGTAGAACAAATTATTATAATTTTATATATTAAATATATATATTATAATAATTTGTTGCGGGTGTGTGTATATATATATATATATAATTTTTTCATATTTAAAGTTAATAAAAGTAAATATACTTAAATTGATTTAAAATTTGAGTGTATAATTAAACATAAATTTAATATTCATATTTAATTTATTTAAATTATTCTTATTCTTATTCTTATTAAAACTTAAACATACTTTACAAAATTAATAAAAATTACAATATTAAATTATAAACATATGATAAAAAGCCAAAATTTTCCGATCATTAAATAAATGAATTAAAATTTTAATATTATAAATTTGTGATTTAAATAATATTTTCTTAATTAACCTTGTTATTATTATTACTATTTAGTTATTCTTTACCATATTATTTAATTCATTATTTTTAATTTAATTTATTAGATATTTATTTTTTATATATAGGTCATTTAGAAATAAAATTTATACTAATTACCTCTTTAAATCCCGAATCTCAGGATAATTTTTTGTTTATTCAATTTTGAACATGTAAGAAGTTTTAATAATGAGCTCCTTTAGTACTCCTTAATTAACATTCTCATTGATTACCATCATTTTAATTAGAATAATTAAAATTATATTTATAATAATTATTGATTGTTTAAAATATAAAATTAACAAAATCTTAAAAATGGCAAAAAGACTTAAATGGAATATAATCACATTCAAAACTAACAAAGTAAATTGAATTAAATTAAAATCAAGATTGAATTTAAATTTAAATTAAAATTAAAATTAAAAAATTAATCTTTAAAATTAAATTTGTTTAAACTCTTTTATTCAAATTCGATTTTAATTTTTGAAGTCTTGGGTCTTAAGAATCCATTGGCATCCCCAACAAAAATCCGGAGCTTGTGCAAAACATCAAGAAGTCCACTATTTCGACAATGCATTCCGAAGATGAAAAGGGTTAGGATCCCTGGATCTATGGAAGAACAGTAATGAAGATCACTATGACAAATAATACTTACCAATGCTGCAAGATTGAAGTCAGAAACCAAAGAAATTTATAGTGTTCGCAGTATATTTCAAAAACTTGGTTTCTTTTAGCTCTACAATGTGAAGTGAAAGGTGCATGGGCAAAAGAAGCAAAATTAGCAGCAGGTTGCCATAGCAGTAGCCTGAAATTTGATGTTCTGACGATTGATGTTTTGATCTGTGGTTAGCCTATTGCAAAACAGGAATCAGACATGTCATGTCGCAACTGAAGGTAACATTTTTCCAAGAAAATTGGATGTCAGAAAGGGGCCGAAGTCGTTCTGCGCAGCTGATGTCTTGGCTCAGGAGGTGGTGCACATGGCAAGGCCTGCTCAGCCTCCTGAAAACACAAGAACAGTTCAAAAAATGAGCCATTTTATGGATACCATGTGTCTGATTTAATGTCTGATTGTGCTGAACGGACATTTGGACTTAATGGTCTAACACAGGTGCGATTCAGCCAACTGTTTTGCAGTCCAAACATTTTTGTATTACATATGTAATATATGTCATGAACATGACTGAAGAATATCCATATATCAACTCTAATCTTAAGTTTTTGGGATGCAACAAGTCAATAGAAAGCAAGTTCTGAAGAAAGAAACTAGCAATGGAGATCATCTAAGTTTCAGAAGAACAAGCACAAAATCTCAGAATGAACTCTACCTTCTCTCTTCTAAGCCTTTGATTCTCTTCTTCAAGCCGAGAGACCTTAATCTCCAGCTCATGGGTATAAGCCTGACTTCCAGTGTACAGTTAGAAGAATTTCACAAGGAGAATATATACTTTTCATGCGAAAAGAGAAGATAAGTTTGGAATTGCAACCTGTTTTCTTGCTCGAGAGCGCGCAGCAGATTCTCTGTTCTTGATCATCCTCTTCTGCCTCCGTTCAACAGTCTTCTCAACCCCATCTCCAGAGGCAACCCTTTTCCTACCAGGCGTTTGTGTATCTGATAAAGCCCCCATCAAAGAAGTTGGTGACATAGTGTTTTGTGCATCAGAATAGGCTGCATCTAGAACAGGAACAGATTGTTGAATCGGGTGGTGTTGGCCTGATATGAACACTGTCATAACGTTGTGTTGATGTTCTGGACACAGCCGTTGTACTGAAGGTAGCTGGATGGGAATCCATTGAGTAGGTTGATGAGGTTCCTCAGCCCCACTGTTGCCTCGAGGAAGTTCGGTATTCACACCAGCTTCTACCAAGAAGTCCTCAAGTGTCATCTCCCCAAAAGTCGGCTCTCCGTGCTGAGTCTTTCTCTCATGAACATTACTTGCATCATTTCTTTTCTTCTGTTGGATATCTTTCCATACCTCATCTACCGTCTTCTTGCTGACATCCCTTGACAATGTAAGGCTACCCTGATGATAAGGCAAAGATGAGGGACAAGCAGCTACCCCAACGTTATCTTGAGCAGTGGACACACTCTTGAGAAGCTCGTCAAGATTCATGCTTCCCAATGGTTTCCCCAAATCACCCAACTGGTTTTGAACCTCATCAAGAGTCAGACTGTATAGTGACCCTTGCCTGCATAAAGATTGCAACTTTCCTTCTTCAACTGCACCACCTTGAGATCCCATATTATTATTATTTTTTCCTGCGTTCCCTTCTCACTCTAGTCCACCTGAAACCATTCACTCTATATCACAATATGCACTTCAGATCCAGGATCTTGAGCAAGCAAGAGCCTCACTGAGAGCTGATAGACACAACCAAAACCAGAACTTTGAAGCTCCAAATAGAAGATGAACCTCTTACTCCCAGTTTCGTGTATCTTTCTTTGGTATGTCTGGAATCAAGAGCCGGAAGCAGAATGAAGAATCACCCACTCAAAATTGGAGAGAAGCCAGAAAACCCACTAGTGAATCCACTAAAATGCAGATAAAAAGATCCACGGAGATGAGAAAAAACAGCAAAAGACCAGAACAGAAACTCCCCTTCAGGTGAGTATGCTGAATGGACTAACTAAGCTCAGTGCTAAAAAATGACCAAAACAAGGAAACAAGAACAAGGTTATGAAAAAAAAAAGAAAAGAAGAGATCTTGACATTGAACAGAGAAACAAAAAAGCAAGAAACTTTCTTCTTCTTGTATCTATGGTAGAAAACTTCTGACAGTGAGGAATTTGTTCGAAGAAATGAAAGAAAAAGAATGGAAGTGTGAAACCTTAAACAAGCAGTGAACTTACGCTGTGCAGAATCTGATCTGAAGAACCTGAAAGATGTGATTTTTTTTTTACATTTGGCAGTGACAGTGAGGAGTGGGGACACTTTCAAAGTGGCCTACCTACATTCCTCATGTCCAATCTACCTTTTATTCCTTAAACCGTGCCTCTCTGCTTGCCCTCTCCTTCTTTTTCTTCTTTTGCTTTTCACCTGCAAAACCCATAAATGTCATACCCTTTAGACTCCTTAGATTTATATTTTAAAATTCTAATTTAATATAATATAATACTTTAGATATTATAAATTATATCAGTTGCCTTGCCTACCCAAATAAAGAAAAAGCATAACTTTCTTCGAAGGGATGGAAAGAAGCAAAGTCATTGAGAAGCACGTGCACATGTTACGGGCATGTACATGATGTACTACTACTGTGTGCGCGCGTGCCTTCTACCGAGGCTTACTTGCACGTGCTCATGTTTCATTTTTACCGTTTGCCGTTTTTTGTTTTGATTAAAAATTTACCACTTGCTTTCTTTTTTAAAAAAAACATTTTTATTTTTTTTCCATTGAAGTTTTTCTTTTTGTATAACTAAAAAGTGAAAGTTGATAATCTATACTAAAGTCTTCCAAGTTGATCTCCTAAAGTATAGAATGATTTGTAATTGCACTTTTTTTACAAAGGTCGGTAACATATTCTTTGTCCTGATTCGGGTCGATTAATTCTGGTACAAATTGTAATATTTTAGTTAAATAGATTCAGATCGAAATAATCTTTTTAAACTCGAATTTAGCCCAATTTTTAATTAATTTAGTTCAATAAAAAGTGAAAATAAACCATATTAAAATACATAATAATTGACGAGTTTTTGAGTTTAAAATTCAATTCAAAATTTAGAAATTTTAAATATAAATTTGAGTTCGGCTCAAAACTCAATATTTTGATCCGAAATGTCAGTTGTTTGTATTAGTTGCATTTTAAATTTTTTTCCAGAAAAAGTCAAAATTATTGTGTTATTTATATATGTAAGCATATGTCCACTAATCACATAATTGTGGCTGCCTTATTTTAATACTGATTATAAAACATAAATGCTGTTTTCCACCAAGGCAGTCTTTTTATGGCTTAATTATTATCTTAATCTTCACTAAGGTGATTAATGAAGAGCATTAGTCTTTAATAACTTGTTTTTGTCAGGTGTCCTTGTCCATAAGACCATTATTGGTGCCAACACAAATTCTATTATTTAAAAATTTTTGGAAAATAGTTTAATTTTCAAAAATAAATTCTTTATAATTTTCAATTTTTTGGTAAAATTCAGTCATAAAAATAACGATAAAACAGACAAAATATAAATATTATAATAACCCAACTTAATTCTTAAGCTTAATCAAATTAATTTAAATCAATAACTTAAAATAATTGTAATAAATTATTAATTTGAATCTAATTTAATTAACACAATTCAAATTTAAAAATAAATTTAATTTAATTAGTTGTGTAATTTGTTAATTTGCATATATAATATTTTAATTAAAATTTAAGATTATTTTGAATTTTTTTAAAAATATAAAATTTTTAAATTTTCTCATAATTTTTTTTTATTATTAAGAAACCAAGAGTTTTCATTTTTCTTTTAACCAAAGCCACAAAAATTATTACAAAACCTTCTCTATTTGTAGGAATTGAAAAAAAAGAAGAAGAAAAACTCTGTTGATTGCGGAAAGTGCAAGCAGGAAAGGTGGAAGTTCATCCACCTTGGCTCAAAATATACCATCCAAGCCATTCTCCTCTCTGGGTGGAAAAGAAATGCGCAACCATTTCAATGGCAATGAAACCTAAATGCAACAAAATATTCTTCAGAAGCAAGCACTAGATTGGAGTTTCAATTGCTTGTATACTTGAGATTATTCAATCAGTTTCAGTAGCAGTCTTAAGTAATAAAGTTTGAGGCATGCAAGCAAAAGTTTGGAGCATAGTTTACACAGGCAAAGGAATTGAATGAAAGGTAACTAAGGGGAAGAAAGTGATGGTAGGAAGGAGGGAGAGGATCAGAAATGGGAATCGTTGATGGTGCAAAAGGGGGAGGTGCGTTTAGATTATGAACTGGTGTAGGATGGTCCTCATTCAGATTTTCCAGGGAGGGAAAAGGGTAGTGGTGGAGATATTCCGGGAAGCAAAGGAACAAGAGGCTTCGGAACAAGCGGACAAGAGTTGGAGGAGCCATGGCTGGACTTCTATCAGATAGGCTTAAGAAAGGTTTGTGCCAGTTATGGTCCAAGTAACGTGATGAAATGAAAAATCAAGGCATGCTATGTGCCAATTCAATGCATGCATACCTTGGAGATGGATATCTCAAAGCCACATAAAATGTCATAACAGATGAGCATTCCTCGCACTATTATACTTACCTCCGCCAAAATTTTGGAAATTGCTGCCTAACATGCAATGGATATTTTCTGCTGATCTTCTTCTGCTTTGGGACTCCAATACCGGAAGTAAATGAATTGGAATAATATCTGATTAAGTTAAGGTTCTACATAAAATGGAAAAACAGACCACCATCGGTCTGTCTCTTTAGGGATCCAAAAACTTTCTTGCTTTTCAGTATAATTTGGAAAATGAATCATATGAATAATCTTTGATTAGGATACGAAAGTATCAAGCAGCACACAGCCTCCTGCATCTACAAGCCAGGGCAAATTTGGTCTGATTTTTGACCATTCCAAGCTGTTGACGAGTATGCTGCCCAATGTTTTTGGAGAAAAGAGAAGAAAAATTAGAGATGTATATGGATATGTTATTAGTAAAAGCAGACATTCCTGTAAGTTGAAGAAACATAAATTTTGAAAAGGGCAATGATCTAAGTAACGGAAGAATGAAAAACACCTTGCTACATAGGTGGCATTTCCAACCAAAGCAAAGACGAACATGAATGGATTGAGGCCCTGTAAATTGTAGAGAAAAATCGCACGTAGAGTTGACATAATTAAAAGCAAATCCATTAAAAGAGTTGGGAAGCGAAGCAGGAAACCATAGGAGTGGGGAAGGGGACTGTTGTTGGTTGACATAAAATCCCAGTAGCCAATATGCCAATCATATGTTATATCTGTACAGTGATCATATGTAATACAAGTCAGCATCCTTACCTCGACATTGCCTCTCCGGATCTACAAAAATTTGATGAAGCAGTTGAATTCAGTTGCAGAAATTTGAAAAGAATATCATAATACTAGTTAACTTTAATCACTCCTATCCTAATGCCTAAAGCCATCTTAATGAGATAATCTTACATTCAAGCATATTTGGGGAAGTCGTCCACCCATGTAGATAGCTGCCATTGCCCAACCAAAGAAGGTCCCAGGCCCGTTGCTTGTTTCAATGTTGTTTTTGGATGAAAGTCCTCCACTTTCCTGAATTCCCATTAGCACTTAATTATTTGTGCTTATCGTAAGGTAAACAAGAAACATGAAAAAAGATTGTAAATTTCTATAGACATCTTAAAGAAGTCTGAATAAGCCAAATACTATAAGCAATAACTGCTAATGAATTAACTCAAGCTTCAATGTGAAGTAAATAAGTATCAAGTGATGTATTAGCCATGACAAATTCACTTTCCAAGTAAGAGGACACCTATAGACAAAAGTGAAAAGATTACAGCTTGTGCCATAATTCATTAGCAATATATAAAGGAAACTCGACCTCAGTTACCTGCAAAATTTTCCTTCCAACTTGTATAACAAATCCATGAGTGGTACCTCCGAACACCTTATCAGGCCTCTTATTTTCTGCTTGATTAAGATTGAAAGTTCCGAGAAATGAAAATGCCGATACCTGAATTGTAAGATATAAAAGATTCCATGTTTTAGTGAAATAGCATAATGAACTAAACCAAAGTGATGGCACAAAAATCTAACTTTGGGGATAATATATGGGGCTTACCACACATAGGGTGGTTCTGATGCTCATATTTGGTTCAGATTGAGCAGAAACAACTGGATCAAGTAAGGGCTCCTCAACGGAATCTCTTTTAGGAAATGATCTAGGAGACATTCTTTGTGCTAAAAGGGATCCTGCCGTGGGGGTGTGACTACTGGAAAGAGATCTAGCTGACCTGATGATGTTGATAACAACAAAAATTGGTAAGGGAAAACTAAATGAATAATCAAAATAAATTATGATGGGATCTCTGTAAGATAGCATTATCGTCTATCTTAATAGATTTAAATGTTAAGACAGCAAACGACACGAGCATACTGATTGATTTCAAGCATCACAAACAAGAATTTAACAACAGAAGAATAGAAATGAACGGTTACAGTATACTTGAGGCTGTTTACAATGTAAAAGTCAACTTGGAAGAATGAAAACAAGTTTCATTAATCAATCCCTACTTTTCAATGATGAATAGTTGACTGGTTTAAGCTTCTAGGTCTCACCTAAGCTTCTAACAGAATTCCCAACACAGGAAAAGGGGTCTAGATTTTCTCTTATCAATGATTGGCACTAGAAAGTTCATTCATAAACTATACACTGAATTACACTCATACTCATCTTAATTCAGGACTCTAGGTCAGCTAAACATACTAGAGGGTATTAGCAACTTTGAGAATAGAAACCTTACATGTAGTATAATTCCCTTCCTGGGGAACAGCGGTCATGGACTGCTGGAAGAGGTATAGGTGAACTTAAAACATTTTCTCTGGCAACAGTGTTGGATCCATGCTTCTGTTTATCAGCCTGATTGAATTGTTTTACTACAGCATCATTGTTCACCCGCCTATCTTTTTCTGCCACTTCAGCCTGAAGTCCAATTACAATTATTAAACGCATTCCACATGAAGACACTCAACAGAAATCTAAACAACAAACCTTTATAAGTAACATATCGCTCTTGCTTACCATTGACATTGGACAATGACGGCATCTCCAACCCCCACCTCAAAATTGGAAGTGTTACTAATGCTTTTCCCATAGTATTTTTCACTCAATTTTAAACAAAAATCATTGGTTACTCTAGGTTCTACTGTTCCAGAGAACAGGAACTCAAAACATCTTATTTTCAGAAGGTAATTAAAGACCTATGATCAACCCTGCATCACATGAAACGCTTCTTTCTAGCTATTGTGAGAATTCCATAATTTAAAACATAATTAACCACCAGTGGCCTGAAACAGTCAATAATAGGAATTGTTACCTTGTAGTTTTTTCTGCTCCAACTCAATCGATGATATATGTAGCCATAGTACACGGTCTGCCCACTAAGAATTAGGGTGGTAAGGGTGTATAACTGCGTGACAAGATAAGACAAAATTGAAGTAAGGAAATTGGAATTAATCAGAACTGATTGAGCTTTAATAGACTAACTCACCATTGCCATGTAGTATTGCGTTGGAAGCTGCAGAATAATACCAAACGTTAGCCATACCCTTGAATGAAATTCAATGTGAAAGATCAGAACGCATATTATTTTGAATAAGACCTAAAGTAGGGTAACTTCATGTTATAGTCCGTACAGACCACATAATTCTCGAGACTTGAGAAAATAATAATTCAACATCAGTTGCTGCAATCTCGAAAGGAAGAGGATTTGATCTATGTTTATGTTACAAAGAGGAAAATATGGAGCTTTTAAACATGCAGATAGCAATAGCCAGTTTGTCATTCAGATCAAATCGAGAGACGAGTGCAGACTGCAAATAAAACTAAAGCAATCTGAACTTCAAACGGTAGTGTGAGTGCACATCTACTAGAAGGAACACGCACAATAAGTATGCTCATGTTTGTGCAAGAATATGGTTAAAATCATCAAACATATACAGAACAATTGGCTGAGAAGTCCCACGAACAATCAACACAAGCTAACGCAACAACACAGACATGTGAAAGCACCCACTTACAGTAGCTGGTTCCAGCATGCAACCAAACACGTTAAAAAGGTCCCTGTGAAAGACACAAAAGCAAGTAAACAAAGTTAAAAAAGAATAACATGCACATACAAAAAGACACGAAAAGGGTATATGCGGATCCTGAACCTGAAACACTACAAAAACAATGATATAACAACGAAACAAAAAACCAAGAAAGTTACAATCTTTAAAGAAAAGAAAACACACCCAATAATCCATGTGGTCAAGAAAGCAATAGAAAGACCATGGCCAGATTTCTCCTTGTAGTTAGTGATAATCTGCGGTATCTCTGCGATTCCCCAACTGCAAACACTAACCAAACCTAAGGACAGCGAAACCCCATCTCTAAAACTGCAAAGGCAATACTCCATGTACACTCTAGCCCATTCCGAGCAGTTGTGGCTGCTGGGGCACTGCCGCTTTGCGCTTCCAAAGGCTACCATTGTGTCACCTCGGAGAGATAGAGAGATAATGGCACATAATTCACGTCGTCCGCTATATAGCAAGAGCTGTAAAAGGGACGTAATCACATATCTCACATGATATTCAAAAGTGATTTGTTTATTTTTTTTCTATTTTTGCTTACTATATTAAATGATATAATAATTAATTATACAAAATTATTAAATAAAATATAGAATCTTAATTATAAATAAATCAATAAAATTAATCTTATTTAAGTTTTACACAAATTTTAACTTTTAATAAGTAAAATAATTTATGTAATAGGTGAATTTATAGGATTAATATTAATTATTATACCACTTTGATCCTAATCTTATGATTTTATTAAATAAATAGAATCATTATTTATTTATTTAAATCCTTTCATACAATTAAAAGTTATAATATTTATTATTAATTTTATTTAAACCAATAAAGTCGTTAGGATTGGAAAAGCGAGCAATATCAATTATACTTAACCTTCTCTTTGTATTTTACAAAAATATTATTTGTGCTTTATTTAGATCGCAAAAAGCATACGCTTTTATGAAACCATATATGGCTAGAATTCGTAGTCAATTCTATTTCCGATAGGAACAGTTGACAATTGAATCCTATTTTTCCCATTATTTTCGTATCCGTAATAGTGCAAAAAGAAAGCCCGACTTCGAGTTGATCAAGAATTGTAGCGTTGAGTCTCTCCATCCGTTGCCTTAGGATTAGTCAGTTCTATTTTTCAATAAGGACAA